>JAWNNC010000074.1:0-40560 GCA_035043275.1 Drosophila tanythrix
GCAACGCACTCTGCAATGGAACTACAAGCCGTATGCAACGGAACCCCGTCTACTATACAACTAAAAGACACCGGATTACTAACATTGTCATCAGGTTGTACAGCATGCAACTCAGAAATTAGCATCAGTACGTTCAACACCGTTATAAGTCAAGTGAGAACGGGCTATGTTCATTTTGGCAACATCATCAAGCCAAAAACCATTCAAGGACCTTTTACGAAATCCAACATATCAGTGAACAATGTACAAGAAGATAAGGAACTGGATGACTTGCAGCTAAAATTGAACACATTCAACAAACAAGAGCTGCCCGACCAAATAAATCCATTACAACATCAACATATCGCCGCTTATGCCGCTTTAGTAGCATCTGTCCTTGTAATCCTTGCCTATACCCTACGGAAGCAACATTAATAAATAATTAAATCATATGCTGTTTGTGCATACGCTGCAGATATTGCTTATGATGTCATCTCTAGCACTCTGATAGCTGAGTGCATTTTAACGTACGCTGCAGATATCAAACTAGGTCACTGCACGCGGAAATATATTGCGATCGCGGCACTCTATGGAAAGTGCCGTATAAGGTTTTTGTTTTTGTACTTAGACTTAAAAACTGCTGCATAATGTATTTTTATGTTTAAGAACGATGTATAAATAAAAGCCTGCTCGTCAGAGCAGTCAGTTCGAATCTACTCATTAACTCCGCGAGTTTGACTTCATCCTACACTTCTACCATCGCACTTACGGTGCGCAACGAAGGATCTCACTCTCCGTAGTCCACCTAGTTACAAGTACTAGTTGCGACGCCATTGAGCAGTCAGTTTATGTGCTGACTGCCTCCCTTAAAAACACACAATCCATTCAGTAGTCAGTTTACGTGCTGACTGCTAGACACACAAACACCATAGTAGTAGGGAACTGGGGATTCTACGACAGGAAGTCCTAATCGTTTTTTTTTATTGCTTTCGATTTTTAATTGCTTCATTATAGCACATAATTTATTGATTTTAGGTGGGGGAGTGACAGGTGTGTGACCTTTTTTAGAAGAATGTGTGGTTTTGGATCACGTGCGTGACATTTATGATCGAAGGGTATAGATTTATGGATGACCTTTTTTTAATGGGGGTTGGAGTCAGGTGGAGGATCACTCGCGCACTTGTGTGTGCGTACGTGATTGAGATTTTTTAAGGAGGAGATTGTGAGCAAGGTATATAACCTGTAACCTGTATGCTAGAATATGGTGGAAGATCGGTTACCAGCTACCGCACTTGTGTGTGCGTACGTGACTGAGATTTTTTAAGGAGGAGATTGTGAGCAAGGTATGTAACCTATAACCTGTATGCTAGAATATAGTGGAAGATCGGTTACCAGCTACCGCACAAGTGTGCAGGTACATGTTTTTGATTTTTTGAGGGTGAGTTCATTGATCAGTGTAAAAGTGTTTTGGGTTCTCTTTTCGCACCTTCGTTGTCATTGGTTAGACCTAGTAGGACACCTCCCACCTAAATGTTTTCCCACATCATAATTACAGTATTATTGACATGAAGTGTTGATAAGCAGGTACTTCGCACGTATGTTTGTCACGTGCTGCTACCTTTTTGTGTGTGTTTTCGGTTCTCTCCCTTTTTTACAGTGCACTCTGTTTGAGTGACTCTCCTTATAATAATTTCATACAGACTTCCTACCTAAGATTATAGATTCTTATTTATAAAACCTTAGTAGTTTTCGAACACTTGATTCGACAGCTCTTTCGTCTTGTTAACAAAGCGGTATACAAAGTTTCGTATTGTGCTATCAAAGTGAAAAAGTAAAAAATAAAATTAAATAAATTTTGATAATACAAACAAAATTTAAAACTTCGTGTTTGTGCTACCAAAGTAAAAAACAATAATAAGATTTCGTTTTGAGTTAACAAAGTGCTTCATAAAAAATAAAAGAATATGTCTGGAAATAAGAGCAACTGTGCCAACTCTTTCGAGGGCATCAACTATGTTGCCCGGAGTACCTCGGCCCAAGGACAGAGCCGCCCCAACTATTTTAATCATTTAACCTATATGGTTAATGATAATGGATTAACTCGCAACATCAACAACACCGACTCCACCATCACCAACGACAACATCACCCCCACCACCTTCACCGACTTCAACAACTACAACATCACCCCCACCACCTTCACCGACTTCAACAACTACAACATCACCCCCACCACCACTATTGCCAACTCCAGCAGCATCAACATCAACCACAACATCACCCCCACAACCAACAACACCAACTTCGCCATCAACCCCATCACCACCACCACCAACTACAACATCACCCCCACCACCTTCATCCACAATATCAACTCATCAAGCCCGTCATCATCGACTCACACCAAACTCTGTACCGCATGCAATGAGCAAATACCATCATCAAAGTGGAGCGCCCATCTTCGATCAAATACGCATAAGATGCTAGTGTTCACACCTGTGAATACTCATGTTAAAATGATTTCGAGTGGGTTTATAAACCGGATTAGCACATTCTCTTATGAGAATAAGAATAAAAACATTGTGGAGCCAGAAGATTTTCTGAGTGAGGCGGCTCAAGAAATCCTCCCACTCATAAAGAATGCTAATTACGCACACGTTGTAAAATGAATTTAAGCTCTTTGCAAGTATATCAAATTCACTGATGATGAAATGCTGATGACAGTAAAATCACATCAGTCAAATATGATATCATTACAGCATCGAGTTTGAGCAGATAAGAGATCATCAAAACTCATACAGCATGATGAATTCAGCGGTAAAATGGATGAATTCCAGGAGAAGGATAGCGGTCGGACGATGAGTCAAATATTGAGACTGGAGATAAATATTAATAAATATACTCCGCTCAAAGTTTCAAGCTACATTGAAACACCGAAAGGGCTGAGGAATAAAAAAGCAATTATAAATGTGAAAAATAATGACGCATTTTGTTTTAAATGGGCATTAATCTCAGCCCTCAAAGCACCATTGAACAATAAGTCCGCAAGATGTTCTGCATATAAAGTTGATGCCATTGAGAGTACATCAATAAAAATCGATGAAACACTAATGCTCAACTTTGCAAATATGACTTTTCCTCTACCTCTGGATCAAATAAGAATTTTTGAAGCTCAAAACCAAAACATTAGTATCAATGTTTTTGGCTTTGACGAGGAGACGGGCGCTGTCAACGGCCCATTATACGCGGCAGCGGTGGAAAAGGAAATCCACATTAGTTTGATTGCTGGAGGGTGAAGAGCGTGCACATTTTGTGTGGATTAAAAATTTGTCAAGGTAATATTTTTTAATAAATATTCTTTATAAAAACATTATTTTTCATATACATATACATATACATATATTTTACTTATATATTTACATATATTTTGCCGTGAAGACGTCAAATTACGTCGCACAAGGCGAACTGTATTTCTGCAGGACATGTCTTAATTACTCTCACAACGAGAGTATTGTATATCGAGCATCGTCAACAGTGTGGAAAGGTTGTTTCTATACTCCATCACAGGATAAGGTAAGCGTTAGTTTTAAAAATTATAATCGTAGTTTGACGTACTTTCGTAGTATATGCCGACTTTGAATGTATTCTCACCCCCCTCAATGCCCAACTTAGTGAGAATGTTATAGCAACTTCTCAACACATCCCAATAGCCTTTTCTTATTATATAAAGTGTGCATTTAACCCAGCTCTAGACAAGTTTGTTTTAGAGACTGGGGAAGATGCAGGTGTAAAATTCGTCAAGTCTCTTATGAGAGATGTAAGCGAAATTTACACTAATTATTTAACTAACATTATACCCATAGTTATGACAGATGAAGATGAGTTTAATTTTAGAAACTCACTTAATTGTCATATTTGTCAAAAGCCTCTAGGCAATGATCGCGTTAGAGATCATTGTCATTTAACCGGGTTGTATAGGGGAGCAGCACATAATGTCTGCAACATTAATTTTCAAATTGCGCCTTTTGTCCCTGTATTTTTTCACAATTTTTCGAAATATGATTCCCATTTATTCGTTAGAGAATTAAATAAAGTCGAAGGTGACATTAAAGAACTTCCCCTTAATAAGGAGTTGTACATTTCACTGTCAAAATATATTCATATTGCATCCCATGACAAAAACCTAGAGATTAGATTCTTAGATAACTTCCGCTTCATGGCAACAAGTCTAGATGCACTTAGTAGCAGTCGAGATACAGAAAATTTCATTAATGTAAAAAAATTTTTCCCATTAGATAATGAGTTTGAGCTTTTACGTAGTAAGGGGGTCTTTCCCTATGAGTATATCAACTCAGAGAGCAGATTAAATGAGACTGCTCTTCCCCTAGAGATAAATTCTTTAATAGTTTAACAAATAAAGAATGCTCACTCGAAGATTACACTCATGCTCAAAGTGTTTGGTCAGTTTTCAACTGTGAAAGTCTCAAAGATTACATGGAGTTGTATCTTAAGACTGATGTACTACTACTTGCCGATGTTTTTCAAAATTTTCGAGCTATTTGCAAGAAAATTTATTCATTAGATCTGGTCTTTCATGGGATGCAATGCTAAAGACTACAAAAATAGAACTGGAATTGCTTACAGATATTAATATGTATAGGTTTATCCAAATGGGCATTCGTGGTGGCTTAGTACAGTGCTGTAAGCGGTACTCAAAAGCCAACCATCTATATATGGAGAATTATGATAGCACTAAGCCATCAGAATTTTTAATTTTTATATTCAGACTCTCTCCACGATTATCATAATGATCTACCTTTTTGTCCGTTAAATCAAAAGCCTACTCCAGAGGCTAAAGTTCAAATGCTTGTTGCGGATCTGAGGTCAAAAACAAAGTATCCCATCCATTACAGAAACCTTCAGCAATGTTTAAGAAATGGTCTTGTGTTAACCAAAATTCATAAGATTTTAGAATTTAAACAGTCTCCCTGGCTTATAAAGTATATAGACTTAAATACTTTACACAGAACATCGGCAAAAAATAATTTTGAAAAAGTCTTTTTCAAATTATTAAATAATGCAGTCTATGGAAAGACGATGGAAAACGTTGAAAAACGTAAAGACATCAAATTGGTAACATCGTGGGAAACCACAAACTGTAATAGGTTGGGTGCTCGTGCCCTTATTGCAAAGGCCAGTTTCCATAGCTCTGCACAATTTGCCGAAGACATGTATGCGATTCAAATGAATCGCCTACATAATGTGTATGATAAACCAATGTATTTAGGTTTTGTTGTTTTGGAATTATCAAAATGGCAAATGTACGATTTTCATTATGATTATATGAAGCCTAAATTCCAGGAGAAAGTTTCATTGAATTATATGGATACAGATTCATTCATATATTCTATTGAAACAAATGATTTCTTCAAAGAAATTGCTGAAGATGTAGAAATGAGATGTGATACTTCTGAGTATCCCCAAGAGTTGGCAGAAAAATACGGCATTAAAAGGTGCAATAAAAAAGTATTAGGCATGATGAAGGATGAAAACTGTGGCAAAAGAATGTTAGAGTTTGTAGGGCTTAGAGCAAAAATGTACTCATTGTCTCTAGAGGGGGGTGGGTGCATTAAAAAATCAAAAGGTGTTAAAAAGTCGGCAATAGATAAGTTGACTATAAATAACTATAAGGAATGTCTTTTTCAAAATAAGTCATTTTCTGATGAGATGTTATTGTTTAGATCTAAGATACACAATTTGTATACACATAAGGTTAGAAAAACTACTTTAAGTTGTAAAGATGATAAAAGAAAAATAAGAGAAGATGGTATTAGAACATATGCCTGGGGGCATTATAGAATTAATTCCTAGTACTAAGTAAAATAAATAGTAATATTTAATATTTAAATAAATAAATAATCAAATAAATCAAAGAAATAAATAAATAAACAAATATATTGAAAACAAAAGAAAAAAAAATGTGTCCCTTTTATTTTAATATAAGAAAACTACATTTTCAGCTGCTTTTAAGAATATTGAGAAAAGAAGACGAAGAAGAAATACGTTAGAATTAAGTTATTCATGAAAAATGTGTGTGTGTGTGTGTGTGTGTGTGTGTGTGTGTGTCTGTCTGTGTGTGTGTGTGTGTGTCTGTAGGGAAAAGATGAAGAAGAAAAAATAACACCGAGAAAATTTGTAATCTTTATATCTTTTTATTTATTTATTTAATTTATTTATTTATTTATTGTCAACTAGGATCAGTCGACACCAAAATTACAAAAACTTAACAAATTTAATTTAATACAATTAAAAATAACATTAAAATTATGTATGAATTTAAAAATAATAATAATTTAAATGAAATTAAAAAATTTAAATGAATTAAAATGAATTCAAATGAATTCTGGGGGTATTTAAATGCAAAATGGTCCAACATTTGTTGCATGGATTGGGGAAAACCCAGAAAAAACCCAATCAGACCAAATATAATTAGTAAGAGATTAGTTATCTATCACCTGTCCATGCGTAAAGGTTATTCCCGAGATAGGACATTTAAAATTGAGTTTTTAATTATAGAAATAGAGGATTCTGAATTGATTACATGGTATAATTTGTTATAATCATTACAGAGTACTCGAAACGGTTCATGCAACGAATAATTAGTAGTACAGCGATTAAGGGAAAGTGGGAAGAAATAGCGAGAAGGTCTAAGGGGAACAGAAAAATTTAATTGGCTCATCAACGCTGCTGAATCGATTTCGCATTTAAGTAATTTTACTACAAACATAACTCCAAGCATAACACGACGGTTAATTATGGAGGGAAGGTTAATAAGAAGCAGCCTATTGGTGTATGGAGGAAGTACACCCCAGTCAAACCGACGAAGAGCGAAAAATAAGAAGCTCTTCTGTACAGATTCCAATCTACTTTGATGAATATGATATTGTGGAGACCACACACAAGATCCATATTCCAGAATTGGACGTACAAGGGAAGTGAAAAGTATCTTGGTCGTATAAGGGTCATCAAATTCCTTAGACCAACGCTTTATAAAACCAAGAACTTGAAAAGCTTTGTTGACAGTGAATTTAATATGGTTATCGAATTTTAACCTGTGATCAAGAAGTAAACCTAAATCATTTACTTCATTCAGTCAATCAAGTGGCACCCCATCGAGCGTGTAATCAACAACTTGTGGAGATATACGATAAAATGACATGACCTTACACTTAGAGCAGTTCAAGTTGAGCAGATTCATTTTACACCACGACAAAAAGGAAAATAAGTCCGCCTGCAATAAGCAATGAGAGGTCTTATCATTATACGCCAAGCATAACTTGACGTCATCAGCATACATTAGTATGTTAGAATGCAATACTACAGAAGGGAGGTCATTAATAAATAGGTTAAAAAGCACTGAACCAAGGTGACTACCCTGGGGTACACCAGAGATGACTTGGATAGGTTTAGAAAGCACAGATTTAGATACAATTTTTTGAGTTCTGTTACTCAGATACTCCGAAATCCAGGTCAGAAGGTTAGTAGGAAATCCTATAAGGTTTAATTTGTGAAGAAGGAGACAATGGTTAACAGAGTCAAAGGCCTTACTGAAGTCTGTATAAACGACATCAGTTTGCATTTTATTCTGAAATCCCTTGATCACAAGGGAAGTAAATTCAAGAAGGTTAGTGGTAGTAGACCTACATTTCATAAAACCATGCTGGAATGGTGAAATAATAGATTTACATAAGTGTTGCAGTTGAGTCGTTAATATTTTCTCAAATGCTTTAGGTATTGCGGACAATTTGGAAATACCCCTATAGTTTTTTATATCAGACTTTGGGCCATTTTTATGGAGAGGAATAATAAAGGATTCCTTCCAAATAGCGGGAAAACAACAAGTTTCAACAGACAAGGTAAATAATTTAAGTAAAGGTTTGGAAATAGACTCGGAACAGTACTTAAGTACACATCCCGGAACACCATCAGGACCAGGCGAATACCCAGGCTTGATTGTGTGTAGGTCGGCAAGAAGTGACTCTAAAGTGATCACAGGACCAAAAATGCAATTAGCTCTTTGAACAGGGTAAGGATATGGTACATTTGGTGAGAAATTAGTAGAGGAATAGGTGGATTGAAAATACTCAGCAAACAGATCGGCTGCTTCCTGATCATCTTTTGCTTTCGTATCTTCATAGGAAACGAAGTTAGGTAATGAAGACGATTTGCGTTTCATATTCACAAAGTTATAGAACTGCCTAGGATCTTGTGCAAATTGCAGCCTACAACGAAGAAGGTAATTTTGATAACAACGAGAGTTATTATTAATAAAGTTGCTTTAGCAACTAAATAGCGAGAGTAATCAAAAGGATTACTTGATCTCTTAAACTTCTTATAGTACCTTGACTTCGCATTTTTCAACCTATCTAATTCCCGCGAAAACCAGGGAGGCCTATTAGCTTTCCCAGGATTCGAACGGGGAACACAAGCATCCAAATGCGAGTCAATCGTAGAATAAAATATTGACACAGCATTATCCAGATTGGTGCAAGAGTAAAGTTCTGCCCAATCAGTGTCAAATAATAATTGGTTAAGTTTAATAAAATCTGCTTTACGGAAGCAACGATTCTTTCGTGTAGAATCCGATGCTACAAGAGGCACAAGAGTTGGAAGCTCTATATTCAAATCGAGCGAAGGATGATAAGGATCTTCGGGATTAACAAGTGGATCACAGCGAGAGACAAAACTACAAGTAGGATTAGATACAAAGATTAAATCAAGTAGTCGGTTATTACAGTTTCGAATATGGTTAACTTGAGACAGTGACAACTCATGAAACCCATCAATAAATTCATTTGAACTAAGTGGCACCAATACATTAGGTGGAGCGGACCACATAATTTCGGGAAGATTAAAGTCACCGCATACAATCAAGTAGTCTCTATCCGAAAGCATTGAGGAAATGTACTGGTTAGCGGATAGGTGATTTAGATATATTGACACATCTGATTGAGGTGGAATATATGAACAAGTGATAAACAATGAAAAAGTATTAAACTGAATTTTAATACTTACAAATTCAATGTCTAAAGCAAAAGGAGGTAAGAAATAATCTGATGCAAGATCAGAATCAACAGCAAATCAGACAACCACCACCCAAGCGTGATACTCGATCACATCTATATGGGGTGAATTTATTGGAAAATAAAGAATGATTTGAGATATCAGGCTTTAACCAAGTTTCGGTAAAAACTAATATATCAAATTCAAATGAAAGACTGTCAACGTAAAGCTTAGAAAGTTTAGTATTAAGACCTCTAACGTTCTGATATGCTAGAGAAAGAGAGGATTTTGGTTTTTTGTTTTTAGTTTTTTGGTGCTACATTAGAAGACGAAGCACCAGAAGGATTCTGAGGTAAGCTAATAGGATGCCGAGTACGTTTTTTGTTTGTAAACTCCTTTATAAGTAAGCCCTTCGGCCAGAAATTAGCACAGCAAATTGTGCCAAATTCTTCAGCCGGAACACTTATCTTAAAGGAGGAAATTTCTCTTTCATAGTTAAATTTAAATTTTTCAATTGATATACCTGTAGATGACATTTTACCGTGTATGTAGGCTTTAATGTCATCCACAGATATCTCAGGGGCCAGACGCGATATGAAAATTAGCTTCTTAGGTACAACCACCCTAAGAGTCCTAGGAGCACTACTAGCAAGAGGAGGCGGAATAGAAACGGGCACAGTGGCCTGTGACTCAATTGAGTCACCACTGTTGGTTGTAGGTGGAACCGGTGAATTAAACTGCATCAGCTCCTGACCATTATCAACAGTGGGAGTCAGCGGTGCCTGGGTCAACAGCAGAGCAGGGGCTAATAAACCTGGTTCCCGAGGCATAGCAGGCTCGGCCGATCGCTTCCGCTCAAGAGACTCATTCAACAATTTTACGTTATTGAATTGAGTCTCCATAGCATCAAAATCGGCGCTGAGCCTACTAAAAGCTAGACGGAGACTTTGGAAGCCCTGTCTAGTTTGCCTCATAAATCCCTGGATATCAGACTCCGTCTCGCGGCATCGTTCACAACACCACTTTATTCCCGACTTACCGCCGATCACATCCCTAATCCGTTGCGTGAAACCGGCACATTTAACGTGTACCACCACGGCCTTTGGGTCGGCCAGGCAACTTGCAACTTTTTAAATAACACGCAGACATAATTGATTTAAAAAGTAATATGCCCGAAATTATGAGAAAATTTTACAAATATTCGGCGCAGCACAGAGAAAATAAGAAAACAAACAGTGCAGATGAGAATAGGTACAACAACACCAAGCTTTGTCGTCGTAAGAATATTAGTGGAAATAGACAAAACGAAAACAACAACGCGTGCAAGCACAGTTATAGAGTTTTGTAATAAAATTACTAAGAGAAAACCGAAATGACCAAAGCAATTACATAAAAATTAAATAGAACCAAAGCACAGATATTTTTTATGTTAAACAAATTAAATGTGAGAGTTAAAACTTAATAACAATCTCAAACAGACACGGCACCGCAAAAACACAACCGATCACAACAAAGGCTGGATTAGTATATTATAAAAAGGAAACTTAAAAATAAAATACAATTGGGTATGACTATAAACAATGAATTTTTTTTATTAATTTTTAAAGAGTTTTTACAAAGTTAAAAAATTCTTCGCTGTTTTCAAATATAACATCTGCACTTAAAATTTTGTGAATATCCCATTCTGCGCTAATGGGCTCTTCAGCTTTAAGCTCTGGAAGGGTGTGCTCCATCCTTTGACCCTTTTCTGTAATGTCGAACAACTCTTTTTCCAACAGGTCAAGCCATTCCGATCGACTGAGCTCTGCGAGTTTCGGACTTGATGGTGATGGTTGTGGTGGTGGTGTTAGATGATGATGATGATGAAATCCGTCGCTATCTCCTCCAGTGGGGATTGGCCAGGGCATGAGCTCCCCCCATTTTTTGTATGAGGCAGTTCAAATCAATGCGCTCTTTTATATGCCAAACACTACACCGTCTGCATTTGTTTCATACATAAATTATCAAAAAGTCATACACACGTTCAAAAGGTTTAAACAATGTTAACACTGACAAGCTTATCACTTATCCGTATCCCTCCTTTTGGGATTTTCATTTCCTGTGCATTTATTTTTAATATTTATTAATAGTCCGCAAAACGTACGTTTACAAGTACATGTTTACAAAATTTCACTTATATTTATCCAAGAGTTCTGATCATTTGTGAACCCAAGCCATTTAACTAGTGCTCTTTCATTTCGTCGCCTTATTATATTTTCAACCAAGTACGTGTCTGGAAATGCTGTTTTCCTCGTGATTCGTATTCTGAATTTTATTGATTTTAAAAATTTCAGTTGTCCAGTTTGGTGTATACCCCTTTTCAAATGTGTGTTTATGTTTACTAATGCGCACATAATCTCCAGCACGAAATTTACTTCCAATAAAGATTTTTATATGATTGTAGACGGTATTTAATAAAGTCTTCTCATTTGATGAATTTACTTCAGTTGGGGCCATTTGAATTGTTCTATGATGTTTTCTATTATACTCATTTATCAACAGTTTATAAATTTGAATCCAACAATATTTTCTACTATAACTAAACTCTCTCCACATCATCTCCTTGAGTGTTCTATTAAAACGTTCAACAATTGATGCCTTGAGACTACTATAAGTTTAGTAATGATTTATGTCATGTTTTTTACACAAACTTTTAAAGGGTGTATTAAAAAATTCTTTGCCATCATCAGTCTGCAAATTCTTAGGAATTCGATTTTCCTTAAGAATACTCGAGAATGCATGATTAACTTCTTTAGCCGTTTTTGTTTTCAACGCTTCTCCCCATGCATATTTAGAAAATGTATCAATTACTGTCAATAGAAATCTATATCCTTTATTCGATGAGGAGTAATTTTGCATTTCCACTAAGTCTGCTTGCCAATGATCATCGATTCCCTTCATAATAACTCTTCGACGTTTAAAATTTTTACGTGCTGGCGCATGTAATTCTGCTATTAAATTCCTCCTACTCATGATTCACATTTTAGTTAATGATATTCATTATTTCCTCAATTTTTCTTTCACTTATAAGCGAGTACAAGGCCTTCTTCCTTTCGAAAAGTGCTGACTATAGAATATTTTAAATAAGTTTGTATTTAGTACCAATACTTTCACCATTTTCCACATCCACATCCGCCAAGTATCAATTACTTTTCTTTTTATTCCGCTCATTTGAGTAATGACCGAACTTGATAACGGTTTTATAGATTATAACTCTTAGCACACACAACTCACATTATTTATGTATTTTATTGTCGACAATTATAGAGTCGATATTTAACTTTATATTTTGTCCTTCACTATTAAATAAACTTCTTAATAACTCTAATTGCAAGTTACATTTCGCTTCTAAAGAACTTTCCGATTTTTTCAAGAGTTCTTCCACCTCAATTTTATAACTGTTAAATGCATCAAGAAATGAAAATGATAATTCACTTATTGTTTTTTGATCCAAGTGATCTTCTTCTTTAAAATTTTTTTCAAAGTTCTCCATCATTTCATCTACTTTTCTTTCTAAAAAGACTTCATTAACTGCATCATTATCTTCCAAGGGGTCACCTACATTTTTGAGACGATTGTTTGAAAAAATAATATCCTGATCAACATCAACTAGTACACTAATTATTTGTTTTTTTATACTTGATCTTTCTTTTCCTTCGCTAGTCGAGAAGAAGTGAAAAAACTTGTCAAGAGGCATTTTGTTATTAATAAATTATTGTACAATACAGATTCATTTATTTAATAAATAATGTTTGCTTCACGAAGTTCTTCAATTATCGAAACGATTTCATTATTATGATTAGTGTTACCAGCTTCCTGTGAGGCAACTAAAAGTTTAAGTCTATCTACCATCTCATTTGGATCATCCCAATAAACATAATTCGGCTTAGTTGAAGTGAGTGTCATAAAACTTCCACCCTCATGTATGATTTCTTATTTAAAGGTGTAACATTGCACTTGGATCCTCATTTGTTGAGAAAAGTTTTTTTATTATTTGAGTGTACTTTTTAGAACGATTTCCCTTAAGCGGACCATTAGGCAGATGAATTTTTCTATGGGCATTGGTCTTTGATAAGATTTTCTGATATATATCCAAATGCGTATTATTTTAACCTTTAGGATCTTTGAAGTAAATTAATGAATATAATCCAGGAGTAAGATTCCATTTTTCACCAGTTTCCAGTTCAATTTTCTTGTTGAAAACAGTTATTTTAGAACTGCCCAATATAATTTGCCCACTTTTTTTAGTAGGTCCAAATGCTTTATCAAGCTTTTTCTGACGTTCTAATTCATTTACACTAAGATTAAAGATCTCATCAGTTATTTCATTCGATTGACTCTGGTCTTCATTACTAATTGTATCAGCGTTATTATAACTCTCTTCGCTTGGTGCAAACAAAAAATCCTGTGTTCGAAGCTCATATATTCCTCTATCTATTGCATCATAATAATTTTCAGCCCTTTTAATTTCATTCTTATTATTTGATTGTCTTTCCTCTTCTTCTTTTTTACTTTAGAAACTGATTTGCTATTTCATTCCCCCTAACGATTTTCTGAAGAGGTTTTGTTATTGGCTTAAACGTTTCCTCCAGTTGATATTCATTTGCGGCTCTACCTATTTTAATTTGAAAGTTTCTTTTTAGCGCGCTCCTTGTTTTTGTCAATTCTTTCAGTATATGCTCATCAGATATAAACTTTGCAGGTGGTTTCTGGTTTTCGAGCGGTTTTTTACTGCTTATCATGTGGTTCATCGCTGTTTTTCATGTGGTTTAACATGGTAACATGGATGTGAACAATACACTCACTCTAATCAAACTAAATATAGTATAACTATATATAGCTGTTATATACTAAAATGAAATATTATCTGGTTTTCCTTCTTTTTTTATGGATTTTTATTTATTTTAAAAGATGAATAGAAGTTAATTTAAATCAACGTCTTTTTGCTGCATTAATAGAAATCTCCGCACTCGTTTCGGTAATGAGTCTCTCATAAAAACACCTCTGAAAAAGGGGATATGTTTGTGGGTAAAATTCATAATGTCAATGTTCAACAGCGGTTTGTTAGGTAGCTCATTTAAAAGTTTTTTGAATGATTTGTTGATATGCCATATCCCTTTTGGTATGGATTTAGATAGAGACGATTGCCTAACGCAATGGCTCCCATTTTTCTGTTATGTCGTTTATTCTCTTCTAATTCTTTCTGTGCATTTTTCGCACTATTAATAATCTTTGCAATATGTGCACCTCCAGAGGCAAGTCCACCTAATGTCCGAGTGCTGTTATAATAGGTATAAGTGGCAAGAGGCCACCAACTTTAAGTACACTAATAACTCTAGGAATTATTACTTCATTTTTCTTTCGTCGAAAAGTCTTCCTTATTGCTTTTTTTTTTTTAGCGATTTTTATCGCAGATTGAATATCACATGGCTTCTCCTTCTTCAATATTCTGGTAGCCACTCTTACTGCATGCATAAATTTTTTCTTTTTCTGACATGGTTTTTTATTTCCTTTTTGTTTGAGACCTATACCAAATTTGTTCTTGGCTTTCATTATATTGCTTACAAAATAAGCAGTTGCTCTTTCTCCAAGAGTACTATCAGAGGCCTTTACACGCTCCCACGCTCTCTCAGCCAAATTTGAATCAGCTATATGACGATTTCCCAAATCTTTATCTTTATATGCTATATCGTGTTCCCCAAAGGCAGCATCTAATGGATTTATTCCCCTCTCGCTTTGTTCCTGGACCACAAAACTGATAACCTGGTATATGTAGCTCAATTGGGATTGAGTTGATTATTTTATCAATAAGACCTCTAGCTCGATAGAGCTTTGTTCTGCTACTACTAGTTTTATAAAAGCGCATTACCGTACAAATTTAAGGCATTGCATATTTATGTTTATTCACAAAAGAATATGCTTACGCCTGCTGATTGTAGTGTATGATCAAAATTGTACAGCTTATCGATAATATGTCAAGCTTTATATTTTGTCCTTCACCATTAAATAAACTTCTTAATAACTCTAATTGCGAATTACAATTCGATTGTAAAGAACTTTCCGATTTTTTCAAGAGTTCTTCCACCTCAATTTTATAACTGTTAAATGCATCAAGAAATGAAAATGATATTTCACTTATTGTTTTTTGATCCGAGTGATCTTTTTCTTTTAAATTTTTTTCAAAGTTCTCCATCATTTCTTCTACTTTTCTTTCTAAAAAGACTTTATTACTGCATCATTATCTTCCAAGGGATCACCCACATTTTTAAGACGTTTGTTTCAAAAAATAATATTCTGATCAACATCAACTAATACACTAATTATTTGTTATCGCTAGTCGAGAAGAAGTATCCAAACTTGTGAAGAGGCATTTTGATATTAATAAATTATTGTACAATACAGATTCATTTATTTAATAAATAATGTTTGCTTCACGAAGTTCTTCAATTATCGAAACGATTGATTAGTGTTACCAGCTTCCTGTGAGGCAACTAAGAGTTTAAGTATATCTACCATATCATTTGGATCATCCCAATAAACATAATTCGGCTTAGTTGAAGTGAGTGTCATGAAACTTCCACCCTCATGTATAGATTTCTTAATTAAAGGTGTAGACATTGCACTTGGATCCTCATTTTTTGAGAAAAGTTTTTTTTATAATTTGATTGTTGTTTGTGTGTCTAGCAGTCAGCACATACACTGACTACTGAATGGATTGTGTGTTTTTAAGGGAGGCAGTCAGCACATAAACTGACTACTCAAAGGCGTCGCAACTAGTACTTGTAACTAGTTGGACTACGGAGAGTGAGATCCTTCGTTGCGCACCGTAAGTGCGATGGTAGAAGTGTAGGATGAAGTAAAACTCGCGGAGTTAATGAGTAGATTCGAACTGAACTGCTCTGACGAGCAGGCCTTTATTTATACATCGTTCTTAAATATAAAAATACATTATGCAGCAGTTTTTAAGTCTAAGTACAAACACAAAAACCTTATGCGGCACTTTCCATAGAGTGCCGTGATCGCAATATGTTCTCATATTCCTATTTCCTGGTTGTACGATCCGCGTGCAGTGACCTCAGTGTGATATTTGCAGCGTACGTACAAATGCACTCAGCGATCCGAGTGCACCGACCTTAGTGTAATGCAATATCTGCAGCGTATGCACAAATAGCATATGATTTAATTATGTATTAATTTTAAATGAACCTAAACATTCTCCCGGCCGTTGAATCGGTGATCAACCATCATCTAGATCCAGTGTGAATCGTCTTGGGGATGCTGATGGCTCGGGTGTAGTGGCAGCCTCATTCCTTGTAGCTGCTGGTTGCAAGGTACAAAGGCGTTGCTTCCGTAGTGTATAGGCAAGTAGCATAAGGACGGATGCCAGTAAAGTAGCATAAGCGGCGATATGTTGATGTTGTATTGGACTTATTTGGTCGGGCAGCTCTTGTTTGCTAAGTGTGTTCAATTTTAGCTGCAAGTCATCCAGTTCCTTATCTTCTTGTACATTGTTGTCTGATATGTTGAGTTTCGTAAAAGGTCCTTGAATGGTGTTTGGCTTGATTATGAGCATAGCCCTTTCTCACTTGACTTATAACGGTGTTGAACGTACTGATGCTAATTTCTGAGTTGCGTGCTGTACAACCTGATGACAACGTTAGTAGTCCGGTGTCTTTTAGTTGTATAGTAGACGGGGTTCCGTTGCATACGGCTTGTAGTTCCATTGCAGAATGCGTTGCAAAGATCCAATTATTGGGCCGGTGTGTTTTTGACCATACCATTTTGGTTGTTTTATGAGTTACTTGACACGTCGTTGGTGTTTTGTTGTTAAACAGTTGAAACTCACACCGATTGTTAACATTAAACATAGCCTGACGGTCAAAGCATATGTATTCGTCATTCGGTAATTTTCGGCAGCGTTGCAGATCATCTGTTGTGAGTCCCATGAATTGATCCCTGTGGTTGTTTACAGCTATAATAAATGTCTTAAGCTCAAACAGTCGCCAGCTTGTAGAGTCCCACATTGGAATTGGCACAATATTAAACAGTTCTAATATTGATGTTGACACTAGTGGCAGTTTTAGTCTAAATATTACATGAGCGTCGGTGACTGTGCCATCTGCTTGCATAATTCTGTACAGATGCATGACGTTAGATGATGTCACTGGTGGCATTTGATCTGGCGGCAAATGATCCCGTATTTGATCCAATTGTTCCTTTAATTGATCGGGAGAAATTAATATTGGGCTTATTGTATGGTGAAGAATTCCAGTAAGTACGTCCACTATTTCTGATTGCATGCGTTGAAGGCTGGCTGCCAACAGTGTTAATTGAGCTGTTAATGCCAGGTAAGTCTCCGTGAGACGCTCAATAGTGTATTGTCCTCTGTTTTGGCTAATGATGGCAACTTGTTCTTTAAGTAGTCTTACTCGCTTGTCAGATTCAGATCTTGTCTTCTTGACAATGTTAATGGTCGAATCAAGTATTGAAGTTTGATTCCTCAGTAATGTCAGTAAAAATTCTTCGTTTGTTTTTACCTTCTCTATCACCTTGCTCATTTTATCAGCGTAGTCCGAGTCTAATACTCCGAATAGACTGTTTGCCATGTTGCCCACTACATCGAATGGGGACCGGCGGTTTCGTGTTCGGTGCATAAGAGAGTTTGTCATTTGTAATTCACGATACACGTGACGAAAGTGCTGATGTATGGAGTCATATGGACATATATGATCTGTATTTAATTCTGGGCATGTGTGATTGAATTCGTCTATGCCTTCATTGAATGTTTTCATATCTCGCCAGTATGGTTCCAATTCATAGTATATTACCATGGTCCAGTCGGAAACTGCTCTCTTTGTTGTTCCAATTTTCTCATAGTAGATTCCAAGCCTTGTGTCGAACCGTGTCACAGATACTTAATTTGTCAATACCAAGGGTAGCATAAAGAACAGGATTAATAAAGTCGACGTTATGGTTGGCGACATTAGCCGTTTTCGTTGAACGGGTGGCGCATCATTTTTGTCTGTATCCTCGGTTTCCGTGATAGGTCGTTTTTTGGCCATGTCTTCTTGAAATAACGGCGCAAGCCTGGTTATGGGGCGTTTGTAGACGCCTGAGGCAGTTTTGACGTCAACCACTCGAATGTGATTATCCTGGCCTGGGTATGTGCGTACAATGCGTCCCATTGGCCAACTCATCACAGGTATGTTGTCTTCCTTGACTAGAACAAGCATGCCTTCCTTGATATTGGAGTTGACGGCCTTCCACTTATGTCTGGCTTGCAATTCTTGTAAATACTCCTGTGACCATTGCTTCCAAAATCCTTGCTTGAGTCTGGATACTAGTTCCCACCGTTTTAGTAAGGATTTTTCGTTGCGGTCTGTGTTGACATCGGGGGGAGCAGTCAGCGTTTCACCAATCAAAAAATGTGCTGGGGTGAGGGCTGTGTTGTCCGTAGGGTCATTTGACATTGGTGTAATTGGGCGAGAGTTTAAGATCGCTTCAATTTCGATGATCACCGTGTTTAGTTCTTCAAATGTTAGGGATGCGGTATTTGTCGTAGTAACCAGTAGTAGTTGTGTTTTGTTGCAGTGATTGATGATCTCTGCCTGAGCCTTTTCGCCAAATATTGAACCTCCTAATTCCTTTAGTTGGTTGTTTGCTCCAACAAAGTTGGTGGCATTGTCACAATGAATCGTTTGACATTTTCCGCGGCGGCTGAGAAAGCGCCGCAGGGCTCCGAGAGCATTTGTAGTCAGATCGCTGACCAGCTCGAGGTGGACTGCCTTTGTAGAGAAGCAACAGAATACCGCTATGTATGCCTTATCTGGTCTTTTTCCGCGAACTTTGTGATGAATCCAAATTGGTCCGCAGTAATCAACGCCTGCAGTGAGAAATGGGCGTGTTGGTGTCACTCGATCGGGTGGCAGATTGCCCATAATTTGATTCATTAACTTGGGCCTTGCCTTGTTGCACGTCACACAGTTGTGAATGATGTTTCTCGACATAGTTTTGTCGTTCAGGATCCAATATTGTTGTCTAGCAGTTGCTCGTAAGGCTTGAGCACCGCCGTGCATGTTGTCTTCATGCAGCTCTCGCAATATCATCTTTACTATTGGATCGTTGTAAGGCAGCAAAATCTGGTGCCTTGCATTGTACGGGAGTGGGGCTTGCTCCAATCTACCTCCAACTCGCATGAGTCCATCTAGCCCTTGTATTGGTGAGAGTGATGAGATGGGACTCTTTTTGTCCACTGTGTTGTGGCGCTTCAAATCTTTCAGTTCAGCTATAAATTCAGTTTGCTGTATTGTTCGTAGAATTATATTGCGAGCGCGGTCCAGTTCCATTTTACACAGCGTGGTCGTTGCTGATCTATAACGCTTGTAGCAGAATCGCAACATATAAGCCACAATGCGTTGTAACTTGAAGAATGAGTTGCTGTGTCGACAGGTATACAACTCTTCGCCTATTGCTGATTGGGTTGCAGCTAAGCTTATATGCTTAGTTTTCCTTTCCAGGTTGCTCGGGGAGATGATGGGAAGGTCTGTCCATTTGTCTCGAGAGCCATGGAGAAAGAGTGGTCCATAAAGCCATATACTGTGCTCGTGTAACCTTTGTGCAGATATTCCTCTTGAGAGCACATCTGCTGCGTTGTTGGCAGATGATACGTGCCGCCAACTATTCTGACTTGTCACTGCCTGAATTTTCGCTATTCGGTTGGCCACAAACGTATGATATGTGGAAGACGGTGCATTGATCCATGCGAGAACAACGGTAGAATCCGACCAAAAGTATCCTGGCACTGTGGTGGGATCAAGGTTGAGATCGCGTCGAATCCTGTCCGCGAGCTCAGCACCTAATAATGCAGCACATAGTTCGAGGCGAGGTAGTGACTGTTTTGCTGTTGGAGCTACTCGAGACTTTGAGCATAGTAAACGCACAGATATTGCTTGTTTTTGTACGTTGCGCGTACATATATTGCTGCGCCATATGCCTGTTCTGAAGCATCCACAAATGTGTGCAATTCCTTCGTGACTGGAGTTTTTCCATCGTATATGTGCCTTGGAATTTGCATTGAATTGAGGCCTTGCAAGTCCTCTCTATAATCCTTCCACTCGTTCTGAAGATTTATGGGTAATTCGTCATCCCAGTCGAGTTTTGACTCCCAGAGCCTAGAGGATCGAAATTCTGTGCCAGCTCCGAGCACACTACACGTTTTGTGATTCTTTTTGCTGTGCTGCTTTGTGTGCGGCCGCAGAATTGATCCTTTTGTGGCATCCAAATAAGGCCCAATGTCTTGACACTGTAATGTTCCAGTGTTTCGTCCAGCTTAATATTGCTTATGATGTCATCCTTGGGTATTCCTTGAAGAATTTGCTCATTGTTTGAGCACCATTTTCGTAAGTTGAATCCCTAGGGGAGTAGAATATTTACCAACTCCTGTCGAATTTGGATCACTTCTTGTACTGAATCTGCTCCTGTGAGACAATCATCTACGTAGAAGTCATCCCTTAGGGCAGAAGATCCTAATGGCGAACTGCTTGTGTGGAGTGAAGCTAAGTGATTTAGACACTTAGTTGCCAAAAACGGAGCCGATGCTGTTCCATATGTAACCGTTTTTAATCGATAGTACTTTAATTCATCATTTGGATTTTTTCTCCAAACTATCATCTGATTAAATTGGTGTTCCGGGTTTATCCATATTTGGCGATACATCTTTTCAATATCTGCCATAAATACATACTTGTGCGTTCTGAATCTCAATAGAATTGACATGAGATCACTTTGTACCGTGGATCCAACTTGCAATATGTCATTTAAGGATTTTCCTGTCGATGTCTTACATGATGCACCGAAGACAACTCTTAGCTTGGTGGTGATGCTGTCAGGTTTCAGCACACAGTGATGAGGGATGAAATAGTGAGATTTTGGAAGGAGCTTTCGAGGGACAGCTTTCATATGACCCAATTGTTCGTATTCAGTCATGAAGTCCACATACGATTTCCAGATTTTGGAATCTGTCCTTCTTTCTACTGCGAGGAAACGTTTTTCCGCAGTTTCCAATGAGGGCCCCATGGCTGAATAATGTTCAGCAAACGGCAATTTTACTAAGAATCTCCCATCTGCTGCAGTCTGCAAGTTCTCTACGAAATGGCTCTCGCACTCCTTTTCAATTGGTGTACGATGCCTTTCTGTGGTTTCCAAATTGTCAATGGTCCAGAATCGCTCCAATATGGTATTTGTTTCCTCTCCCGTTGCTACTGCACAAATGGCTGTTGACATCCTTGAATTTTAGATTTTTCCCGCCACAACCCATCCCAACTTGGTCTCTTGCATGATTGGACCAGAGGGTATTTTGTGTTGTTGCGGGAGCAATAGTGCATAATAATGTTCCGCACCGATAAGCATGTCGATTTTGCCTGGTGTATTGAACTGGGAATCTGCCAACGGTAGGTTTGCTGGCATGTTCCAATCTTTTTCATTTATGCTTTGGGTTGGCTGATCCGTAATAATGTGCGGTAGAATGACTGCTTCAGTCTGCATTGTAAAGTCGTTGTGTAACGACTTTACCAACAAATTTGCACGAGCTCTGCTTGTCTTTTGTTGTCCACCGATGCCTTCAATTCGTAATGTGGAGCCGTGTCGGTTTAATGATAACAAAGATGCGAGTCGTTCTGATATCACATTGATCTGTGATCTAGAATCCAGCAAAGCCTTGAACGTTGCCTGTTGTCCATTATTTCATTGGACTATTACTTTCGCCGTTGCAAGTAGATTCATATTCTTGCTACTTGCTGATGCCACAATTGGAATTGAGGAGATTCCCAAATGCAGCAGCGTATTGTGTCTTTTTTGGCACTTGAAGCATTTAAAGCGACTTGGGTAATTCTTTGCCATGTGATCTCCGTTAAGGCAGTTGACGCATAGTTTTTGTCGTTGAATCCAATTCAATCTCTCAGCAGCTGTCTTTGCTCGGAAGTCGTCGCACCGAAATATGAAATGAGTAGACTTCTTGCAGTAGAGACACTCCTTCTTTGTAGTTGAGGAGGATGTCATGCAAGTTGTTCCCATCGAATCTCTTTTGGCACTGCAGTGTGGTTTGCTTCCGCTAGCTAAAACACGAACTCTTTGCTCAAGAAACTGAAGCATGGTGTCCAGTTTCTGTATTTGCTTCGAGTTGGTTATTGATTGCTCGTACAGCGTTTTATTTGTGCTGTCCAGCTTATTTTGTATGACCGCTATTAAAATTGGGTCCCATGTGGAAATGTCTAATCCGAGTCCCTTGAGAGATGCAATGGACTCCAAACTGACTATGTATAGTTCTTTAAGCGATTTTATATTGTCGCTAGTGGCTTGTTGCATCAACAATCGGTTCAATACCGTTGATGCTATGTATCTTGGATTGTCGTATGCGTCAACCAAGATGTTCCATGCGTGAAGGTAGTTATCCTCTTTCAATTCGATTTGGCGTATTAGTCTTTCTGCCTCATCGATCACGCTGGTTTTTAGATACCACATTTTTTGAATTGTTGGCATGTTGGTATTGTGTACCATGGACATAAACATATTGAGAAATTGTGTCCATTTTAATATATCCCCATCAAATTTGGGGATGGTTACACGAGGCAAGTTTATTTCATTGGTGCACTGCTTATTGTTTTTTGAAGCTAGTGCCCTTTGAACATCTTCTTCTGCCTGTAGACTGTAGGTTTTCGACTTCTTCGTACAGCCGAAAATGGACTTCTTGGATTTGAGCCCATAGATTTTTTATGAGCTCTAGTGAAGTGTGCTCAATAGGGGTGCTTTGGTGCAATGTGCGATGCAATGATGCGATCCTTGAGTTCTTTGTCCCTTTGTCGCCGGCACAATGCAATCACCTTGAGTTCTAAGGTGGATTGCTGACGCTGACCATCGCCAATCTCAAGCCTCTTGCTTGTGGCTTGATTTATGGTTTCAGCTTCGTTTTTCATTACTTCTAAGCACTTCAGAACAGTTGTTCTTATGTCCTCATAGTAAGTGAAGTACTGATGATTTTCTGGTACCTCGCCAGAATTTCTAATGACTTCGTCATTTTCTTGAACAGAACTCCATTTCTTTTTGAGAGTGTCTATTTTCAGTCTGTGATATCCAGTATGAGATTTTCTCTCAGCGGAATCCTTTTTATAATTAGATATCAGCCTTACAATTTCCTTGCCGATATCTTGCTGGACATCAAGTAACTCATCGATGGTTACCTTTTCTGCCATTTTTATAGAATTTTGTCGCTTGTTGGACTTTTACAGATATGTATAGGTATATCTGTTTCTTATTCTTGTCGCTTGATGGACTTTGTTGTTAGTGCTATGGTCGTTTATCGAAATAAGAGCACACTGTTAATTCTGATATGTCGCCTGGTTGACAAGATGGTCTCACTAATACAGAATGGTGATCTGAGTTAGGAGATTGTAGGTATCCTTTGATTGTCGCCTAGTTGACAAGTTCAAATGTGGATTTGTTTGACTACGGAGAGTGAGGTCTTTCGCTGCGCATAGTAAGTGCGATGGTAGAACTACTCAAACTCGCCGAGAATTTTTGTGTATTTTTGGAGGTTGGTTATCCTTTTGTCGCCTAGTTGACAACTTCAGAATAACGTTCACGTCGGGGTCACCAAAATGTTTGTGTGTCTAGCAGTCAGCACATACACTGACTACTGAATGGATTGTGTGTTTTTAAGGGAGGCAGTCAGCACATAAACTGACTACTCAAAGGCGTCGCAACTAGTACTTGTAACTAGTTGGACTACGGAGAGTGAGATCCTTCGTTGCGCACCGTAAGTGCGATGGTAGAAGTGTAGGATGAAGTAAAACTCGCGGAGTTAATGAGTAGATTCGAACTGAACTGCTCTGACGAGCAGGCCTTTATTTATACATCGTTCTTAAACATAAAAATACATTATGCAGCAGTTTTTAAGCTAAGTACAAACACAAAAACCTTATGCGGCACTTTCCATAGAGTGCCGTGATCGCAATATGTTCTCATATTCCTATTTCCTGGTTGTACGATCCGCGTGCAGTGACCTCAGTGTGATATCTGCAGCGTACGTACAAATGCACTCAGCGATCCGAGTGCACCGACCTTAGTGTAATGCAATATCTGCAGCGTATGCACAAATAGCATATGATTTAATTATGTATTAATTTTAAATGAACCTAAACAATTGTACTTTTTAGAACGATTTCCCTTAAGCGGACCATTAGGCAGATGAATTTTTCTATGGGCATTGGTCTTTGATAAGATTTTCTGATATATATCCAAATGCGTATTATTTTAACCCTTAGGATCTTTGAAGTAAATTAATGAATATAATCCAGGAGTAAGATTCCATTTTTCACCAGTTTCCAGTTCAATTTTCTTGTTGAAAACAGTTATTTTAGAACTGCCCAATATAATTTGCCCACTTTTTTTAGTAGGTCCAAATGCTTTATCAAGCTTTTTCTGACATTCTAATTCATTTACACTAAGATTAAAGATCTCATCAGTTATTTCATTCGATTGACTCTGGTCTTCATTACTAATTGTATCAGCGTTATTATAACTCTCTTCGCTTGGTGCAAACAAAAAATCCTGTGTTCGAAGCTCAAATATTCCTCTGTCTATTGCATCATAATAATTTTCAGCCCTTTTAATTTCATTCTTATTATTTGATTGTCTTTCCTCTTCTTCTTTTTTTACTTTCAGAAACTGATTTGCTATTTCATTCCCCCTATCGATTTTCTGAAGAGGTTTTGTTATTGGCTTAAACGTTTCCTCCAGTTGATATTCATTTGCGGCTCTACCTAATTTAATGCTTTGAAAGTTTCTTTTTAGTGCGCTCCTTGTTTTTGTCAATTCTTTCAGTATATGCTCATCCATTTCTAGCTATTAAAATATCAGATATAAACTTTGCAGGTGGTTTCTGGTTTTCGAGAGGTTTTTTTACTGTTTATCATGTGGTTTATCGCTGTTTTTTATGTGGTTTAACATGGTAACATGGATGTGAACAATACATTCACTCTAATCAAACTAAATATAGTATAACTATATATAGCTGTTATATACTAAAATTAAATATTATCTGGTTTTCCTTCTTTTTTTATGGATTTTTATTTATTTCAAAAGATGAATACAAGTTAATTTAAATCAACGTCTTTTTGCTGCATTAATAGAAATCTCCGCACTCGATTTGGTAATGAGTCTCTCATAAAAACACCTCTGAAGAAGGGGATATGTTTGTGGGTAAAATTCATAATGTCAATGTTCGACAGCGGTTTGATAGGTAGCTCATTTAAAAGTTTTTTGAATGATTTGTTGATATGCCATATCCCTTTTGGTATGGTTTTAGATAGAGACGATTCTCTTCTACTTCTTTCTGTGCAATTTTCGCACTATTAATACTCTTTGCAATAGATGCACCACCAGAGGCAAGTCCTCATAATGCTCCGAATGCTGTTATAATAGGTATAAGTGGCAAGAGGCCACCAACTTTAAGTACACTAATAACTCTAGGAATTATTGCTTCAGTTTTCTTTCATCGAAAAGTCTTGCTTATTGCTTTTTTTTTTTTTAGCAATTTTTATCGCAGATTGAATATCACATGGCTTCTCCTTCTTCAATACTCTGGTAGCCACTCTTACTGCATGCATAAATTTTTTCTTTTTCTGACATGGTTTTTTATTTTCTTTTTGTTTGAGTCCCATACCAAATTTTTTCGTGGCTTTCATTATGTTGCTTACAAAATAAGCAGCGGCTGTTTCTCCAAGAGTACTATCAAAGGCTCTTGCGGACCTCAATGATCCGCGTTATCCCTCGGTTGATGGCGGCGATTCCCTCTATGTTCCCTCGGCGTCGAGTCCCTCGTTGTTCCCTCGGCGTCGTCTCTAAATTTTTATTCACTGTGTATTGCGCGTGCTTTTCTTCTTACACTTTTTACTTTTATGTTTACCGACCGCGCTTTTTTGTTGACCGACTGCGCTTTTTCTTGTTGACCGACTGACCCGTTTTGTGCTACGCCGCCCTTCTTATCGTCCTCCCTCGCAGCCTTTTGTCGCGACTGTATTACAGATCACGCGATCGGCGTTGTGGCGTGATCTTTTGTAATTTTCCACTCTGTTCTGCAATGTCTGTCGTTAGTGTGAGTATGGATGGCGATATTGCGCTCGCCAAACTCCTCACACTATAACTGCGCTTGTCCTGTATGATGCGTGCGCCAGACACGCTCACATTGCTGACAACCTGCAGTTGAAAGAGAGAGGGCGAAAAATAGCGAATTCGCCGCAACTGCAATCAGGGCCGGATTTCGGTCTGATATGCAGTTACTGTGAGGAGCGCATATAACATAAATGTATATACATTTATTAGCGTTTATTTTAATTTCTCCTTGCATATTCTTTTATTTCTTTATATATAGGTGTATTTTTTGTATACCCTCCCTTTTTTTTGTTATTCTTACCCTATCCTGTTGGGCGTTTATTTTATTATATATATAATTGAATGTCTGATTACGGTATTTGATTAAAAAAATATAATTCTTTATTCATCAAAACGCGTCTGTTCAGTTTGGTGTACAAAATGTAACTCTCTTATGCTACTGGCTTAATCGATAAAGAAAGCTCGCATTTGCGTCTTATTTCAAGATTGGCTTATTGAAGGGTTTTTGTTTAAAGTAAAATTGCTTATGTTAGAATCTGCTGACGAAGGCGTTTGGCGTTATGATCGCTGGCTCCAGTGGGGTTTGTTATTGTTAGAATATGCTGACGAAGGCGTTTGGCGTTATGATCGCTGGCTCCAGTTGGGTTTGTTATTGACGAAATTTGCTGATGTTGCAAAAGGGATCTGCGCGTGGCGTTATGATTGCTAATGTTTATGTTTATGTTTATGTGGCGTTGGCGTTGTTGCAGTGAGTGTGGACATGAGAGATCTGCGTGATCTGTATATGTCACTTCCCCATCCCTTAGAAATTGGCTCCTCAAGCGTTAAGTGTAGGGTACGTTCCTAAGTCGTTGTTTTTCACGGTTGCTTCGTCTTCATTTTCGATGGTTGGTGTCGTTGCTGCATCATTCTTATATTTGATTATTATTTGTTTTGGTAAGTTTTTGCATTTGAACAAATAATAGCTTATTATTACTATTGACAATATTGTCACTAATGTTACGCTTATGATTAACAAGGTATTGTTAGTTCTTCTATGTACTCTTATGAGTTCTTTAGTTTGTACGAATGCTAACGGCTCTGCTTTAGTTATATTATTACTTATATGAACGGATTGTGTAAAATCAGATATTACATTTGTTATTTGGATATCTTCTAATTCTACAGTGCAGTTGGTTGCTTTGATAATGTTATTTCCTAAAATTTCAATTTTTTGTGGTATACAATTTTGATTAAGTGTGACTTTAGGTAAATTCCAAGTTAATATTACGTTTGGTTCTATGAAGTTTATTTCATTTTTTCTTGTTTTTGTGAATTTACATTCAACTTTTGTTTGTTTCAAGATACCATTTATACATTTGTTTGTTATTTGTTTCTTTTCTGTTGTTTTTTTTTCTATTTTTTCTTCCTTTTTATAGTTTTTTTCTTTGTTGCGTTCGTAATTCCATTTGTTTCATAAGTTGCTCTTAAAACGTTTGTTGTGTAATATTGATATTTTCCTTACTTGTCTAATATTTCGTCCATTACTGGTATGGGATATGTATCGCTAACCGTTTTTTCGTTAGGGCTTCGATAATCTACGACTATTCTGTATTTCTTTTCTCTTGATGTATCTTCTTCTTTTATTTGCCTGTTAACTTCCTCATCATAGCTTTGAGGATATTTATAAGGTTTCCTATAACAAGGGTTCTCATTTTTTGCATTGATAGCGTGTTTTACAGTATTTGTGAAAGTCAAATTGTCACTCTCTTTATACTGAATATCGCCAAGTTCAAACAAATTTTTTGTTAACTTGGATTTTTCTTCCTTAATTAGATGTTCTAATCTAAATTGATTACTTTCTACTAATTCGTTTTCCAATGCGTATGCTGTATGTATATTACTCATAGTTTGTATATTCATTTGTATACCTTAGAAGCTTATAAAAACAGTAGGCGATTATTAATGAGTCTCAAGCTGGGTAGCCTTCTGAATTCAAAGTCATATAGTTAATTTTTTAGTTATTTAAATTTTGGTATTTTTTCTGAAGAATACACAAACCCAAGGTAAGTGAAAAAATAATATAGACAAACATGAAGCCGCTCTTCGTGGGAGAAGTGGTTGCCCATTTCCTGTGATGCCGCCCATAGCTGCTGGTGCAGACAGCCGACATTGTTGCCACACCCCGTGATATGTATTGACGTCATTTACATGGTGCAACAACATTCATTACAAGAACGGCAGTCGCCTAAGCCCCATCGCCTATGTGGCCAAGGCGTTGATATAACACGACTATTCTACATAAATCAAGCCGAAGACAATAAGATTTTTAAAGATTTAAATGTTTCTTAATTAAACTAATTCATTTTCGCGTCGCCTGCTGGCCCAAACAGCTCAAGATGAATTGTACCAGCAAACGCAGGATTCCAAAATCATGCCAAAATCGAAAGACCCGGATTGCACGTACGCCCAAGTGCCAGAAAGCCGGGCCAGTTACAGCCAATGGGTTCTTAAACTTTTTGCGAATTTTTCGGCGGAAGAACTGCGGTCTTAGTCCCAAAGAAGTGTTTATCATGGGCGGAGCTGCATGGCGTATGTTGCCCAAATGCGAAAAGGATCGTTATCATCGTCAGGTAGGCTTCCTAATCTCAAGATTTCACGTTGCACGTTGTAAAACATTTATCTCTAGGGTTGCAAAGTAACCAAGAGCTGCCGCCACAAACCCCGGACGTATTTGTGCCTCTTAGTAACCATGTCTGCATTACTATATCTTAAATCTAAATAGTTTTAGAAAATGCTTTTATTTGGTTTACGATCATATGAAATATGAAAAATTCATGTTGCTAATAAGAGCCGAATCTGTGAAATGGGGCAAGTCAAACGTGCTGGAATCTGCCACAAAATATGTATTTGTACATGTGTGCGCTGTGATTGAATCAACTTTTAATCCACGCATGCAACAACAGCAACAAGAGGTGTAACGGGGGAGGGAGGGGAGCTGTTCTAAATAATGTTGGGGCAGCCGCTCGTAAACATAAATCCAAGTGACGCTAATTATTTGTTGCAATTACTGCTGCAGTTGCTGCCACTGTTCAGTTACGTACAGCAGAACAGACAACATCAGTTGACAGTGCGGCAAGTATCAGGGCTGCAACTGAGCATGGCTTTGGGTATGGGTTCGGTTGTGGTGTGGCGGGGTGATAATAGGGGAGGGCTGGGGCAGAGTTGCTGCTGGCTCATGCACGCAAATTTTGTTGGAACTGTAGTTGTTGATGCTGCTGTTGCTACTGCTACTACTGCATTTGGTCGATGTTGCAGCAACAGCAAACAATTACTCAAACATTGTTGCAGTTGCACATTGCTGTCGTTCCTGGATGCTGTTTTTATTGTTGTTATTGATGCAGCTCGTTGTGCGTGCTAAATGGCAACCATTCTGGCGGCTAATGATAATCACTCAACGCCCTCTGCACTTACCGTTTGTGTCGCAGACCCTGGCACCACCTGTCTCTCTCTCTCTCTCCTCTCTCGCAGACCCTGGCACCATCTGTCTCTCTCTCTCCCTCTCTCCATCTCTCTCCTTCTATACCCTCAATCTTTCTCCTTCTGCATGTGACATCTTCAGCTCGAATATTGGCTGCCGCCTGTCAATTTCTTAATCAAAGCTGCTACAGTTCGCTCTACTACTTTTTTCACTAACATTGGCAGGGAACGTGATTTTATCACAAGTTGCTTTATGACAAAGCACTTTGCTTGGCAACTTCTCTGAAAGGAACAATGATGATGAGGATAAACTGAAAACTAAGATGAGTAGGATGGGTGGAAAAAACTAGAGTCGAGCTCGGTAGTATTACAAAAGAAGCAATTCATAAAGTCAGTTGAGTAAAACACACTTTAGATATGGTATGATATGGTGAGCTCGACTGCGAGATAATATGAAATAAATTATTACAGTTTTATTGTCAAATTCCCCGTTGCACACTCAAATGTAAGCGGGTGTGAAAGTGCTCACATCTCTTATGACCAGCACAGGAGCAGGAGCGGATACAAATTTAAGGCATTGCATATTTATGTTTATTCACAAAAGAATATGCATACGCCTGCTGATTGTAGTGTATGATCAAATTTGTACAGCTTATCGATAATATGTCAAGCTTTATATTTTGTCCTTCACCATTAAATAAACTTCTTAATAACTCTAATTGCGAATTACAATTCGCTTGAAAGAACTCTTGAAAAAATCGGAAAGTTCTTTGATTTTTTCAAGAGTTCTTCAACCTCAATTTTATAACTGTTAAATGCATCAAGAAATGAAAATGGTATTTCACTTATTGTTTTTTGATCCAAGTGATCTTTTTCTTTTAAATTTTTTTCAAAGTTCTCCATCATTTCTTCTACTTTTCTTTCTAAAAAGACTTTATTACTGCATCATTATCTTCCAAGGGATCACCCACATTTTTAAGACGTTTGTTTCAAAAAATAATATTCTGATCAACATCAACTAATACACCAATTATTTGTTTTTTTATACTTGATCCTTCTTTTTCAACGCTAGTCGAGAAGAAGTGTCCAAACTTGTCAAGAGGCATTTTGATATTAATAAATTATTGTACAATACAGATTTATTTATTTAATAAATAATGTTTGCTTCACGATGTTCTTCAATTATCGAAACGATTGTATTATTATGATTAGTGTTACCAGCATCCTGTGAGGCAACTAAGAGTTTAAGTATATCTACCATCTCATTTGGATCATCCCAATAAACATAATTCGGCTTAGTTGAAGTGAGTGTCACGAAACTTCCACCCTCATGTATAGATTTCTTAATTAAAGGTGTAGACATTGCACTTGGATCCTCATTTTTTGAGAAAAGTTTTTTATTAATTGATTGTACTTTTTAGAACGATTTCCCTTAAGCTGACCATTAGGCAGATGATTTTTTCTATGGGCATTGGTCTTTGATAAGATTTTCTGATATATATCCAAATCCGTATTATTATAACCTTTAGGATCTTTGAAGTAAATTAATGAATATAATCCAGGAGTAAGATTCCGTTTTTCACCAGTTTCCAGTTCAATTTTCTTGTTGAAAACAGTTATTTTAGAACTGCCCAATATAATTTGCCGACTTTTTTTTAGTAGGTCCAGATGCCTTATCAAGCTTTTTCTGACGTTCTAATTCATTTACACTAAGATTAAAGATCTCATCAGTTATTTCATTCGATTGACTCTGGTCTTCATTACTAATTGTATCAGCGTTATTATAACTCTCTTCGCTTGGTGCAAACAAAAAATCCTGTGTTCGAAGCTCAGATATTCCTCTATCTATTGCATCATAATAGTTTTCAGCCCTTTTAATTTCATTCTTAGTATTTGATTGTCTTTCCCTCTTCTTCTTTTTTTACTTTCAGAAACTGATTTGCTATTTCATTCCCACTAACGATTTTCTGAAGAGGTTTTGTTATTGGCTTAAACGTTTCCTCCAGTTGATATTCATTTGCGGCTCTACCTAATTTAATGCTTTGAAAGTTTCTTTTTAGTGCGCTCCTTGTTTTTGTCAATTCTTTCAGTATATGCTCATCCATTTCTAGCTAAATATCAGATATAAACTTTGCAGGTGGTTTCTGGTTTTCGAGCGGTTTTTTACTGTTTATCATGTGGTTTATCCCTGTTTTTTATGTGGTTTAACATGGTAACATGGATGTGAACAATACACTCACTCTAATCAAACTAAATATATTGTAACTATATATAGCTGTTATATACTAAAATTAAATATTATACGGTTTTCCTTCTATTTTTATGGATTTTTATTTATTTTAAAAGATGAATACAAGTTAATTTAAATAAACGTCTTTTTGCTGCATTAATAGAAATCTCCGCACTCGTTTTGGTAATGAGTCTCTCATAAAAACACCTGAAAAAGGGGATATGTTTGTGGGTAAAATTCATAATGTCAATGTTCGACAGCGGTTTGTTAGGTAGCTCATTTAAAAGTTTTTTGAATGATTTGTTGATATGCCACATCCCTTTTGGTATGGTTTTAGAAAGAGACGATTGCCTAACGCAATGGCTCCCATTTTTCGGTTATGTCATTTATTCTCTTCAAATTCTTTCTGTGCAATTTTCGCACTATTAATACTCTTTGCAATATGTGCACCACCAGAGGCAAGTCCACCTAATGTCCGAGTGCTGTTATAATAGGTATAAGTGGCAAGAGGCCACCAACTTTAAGTACACTAATAACTCTAGGAATTATTACTTCATTTTTCTTTCGTCGAAAAGTCTTCCTTATTGCTTTTTTTTTTTCAGCGATTCAATTCATATCCAATAACACGGCTTCTCCTTCTTCAATATTCTGGTAGCCACTCTTACTGCATGCATAAATTTTTTCTTTTTCTGACATGGTTTTTTATTTTCTCTTTGTTTGAGTCCCACACCAAATTTTTTCGTGGCTTTCATTATGTTGTTTACAAAATAAGCAGCTGCTGTTTCTCCACGAGTACTATCAGAGGCATTTACACGCTCCCACGCTCTCTCAGCCAAAATTGAATCAGCTATATGACGATTTCCCAAATCTTTATCTTTATATGCTATATCGTGTTCCCTACAGACAGCATCTAATGGATTTATTCCCTTCTCGCTTTGTTCCTGGACCACAAAACTGATAACCTGGTATATGTAGCTCAATTGGGATTGAGTTGATTATTTTATCAATAAGACCTCTATCTCGATAGAGCTTTGTTCTGCTACTACTAGTTTTATAAAAGCGCATTAACATTTTAATAGTTGTTTATTCTTCAAAAGTCTTATAAGAGAGTAACGATCTGTTGAGAAAACTATATCAGATATGAGATAGTTGAAATATGTTTGAATTTTAACGGCAACGATTAATATCGCTCACATCGATTAATATTTAAGCTATGGTCACGACATGTATTGCTGTAACTCGCAGATCTTTGTCAGTCACAAATCCGCAGGCACTCGCGCAAATTAATACCATTTATAATCACAAACCGCGTTTAACTCTGTAACGAACCTTTCTTCTTCTTTCGGCCGGGCTTAACCTCAGCCGAGCTGTGGGTCCGTGCTACAAATTTTTTATTTTTTCGAAGCGGACAATTGACCCAGCGTTTTACATATGTTAGTAGACTTGCTGTCCCTCGCCGGTGTTCTCGAGGTTTAACAGCCGTCCATTGAAGCCCCTGGTCGGTTTCGACGAGCGATCTTATTCGCAACGAGTTGGCTCCAGGCACTCCGCTCACTAGCTAGGCGAGTTCAAGGCTCCCACCTGTGTGACAGCTGACGTACGGCCCTCCGGCTACCGCCAGGATTTCGCACGTACTCGCGTTGTCAGAGCACAGAGTTTGCCGCACTCACGTCGCTAGGCTCTTGCGGACCTCAATGTCCCGCGTTATCCCTCGGTTGATGGCGGCGATTCCCTCGATGTTCCCTCGGCGTCGAGTCCCTCGTTGTTCCCTCGGCGTCGTCTCTGGATTTTTATTCACTGTGTATTGCGCGTGCTTTTCTTCTTACACTTTTTACTTTTATGTTTACCGACCGCGCTTTTTTGTTGACCGACTGCGCTTTTTCTTGTTGACCGACTGACCCGTTTTGTGCTGCGCCGCCCTCACAAAAAAAAAAGGGAGGGTATACAAAAAATATACCTATATATAAAGAAATAAAAGAATATACAAGGAGAAATTAAAATAATCGCCCTAAAGGAAGGGTAATAATAAAAAATAAAAGGGTATACAAAGGTCGTATACACCTAAACATAAAATTTATAACCACTGCCAGAAAACAAAAATTGTTCGTCGCAAACAATAACAACACTTGCACTGATAAGAGCGCTCGAAACTTTGCGCAGGCGCCGTTAGTTAGTCACGCACACTAGTGCAAGTGCATAGGCAAAGCCATGCAGGCAATAGCAAGCTTGCACTAGTGTAGAGGCGTGCACAAAAAAGAGAGTGAATTGAGTAACCAACAAAAACAAAACACCGATCGTCGCCGCTGAAGAGGGGAAATTTTCCACTACCGAAGGAAGGGGGGAGTGTGAGGAGCCATACAGCCGTGGCAAATAAATGTATATACATTTATGTTATATGCGCTCCTCACAGTAACTGCATATCAGACCGAAATCCGGCCCTGATTGCAGTTGCGGCAATTCGCTCTCTTTTCACTTCTCGTCCGTCAGGGCATTGTGAGCGTGTCTGGCGCACGCATCATACAGGACAAGCGCCGTTATAGTGTGAGGAGTTTGGCGAGCGCAATATCCCCATCCATACTCACACTAACGACAGACATTGCAGAACAGAGTGGAAAATTACAAAAGAAAGGGCGGCGCAGCACAAAACGGGTCAGTCGGTCAACAAGAAAAAGCGCAGTCGGTCAACAAAAAAAGCGCGGTCGGTAAACATAAAAGTAAAAAGTGTAAGAAGAAAAGCACGCGCAATACACAGTGAATAAAAATCCAGAGACGACGCCGAGGGAACAACGAGGGACTCGACGCCGAGGGAACATCGAGGAATCGCCGCCATCAACCGAGGGATAACGCGGGACATTGAGGTCCGCAAGAGCCTAGCGACGTGAGTGCGGCAAATTCTGTGCTCTGACAACGCGAGTACGTGCGAAATCCTGGCGGTAGCCGGAGGGCCGTACGTCAGCTGTCACACAGGTGGGAGCCTTGAACTCGCCTAGCTAGTGAGCGGAGTGCCTGGAGCCAACTCGTTGCGAATAAGATCGCTCGTCGAAACCGACCAGGGGCTTCAATGGACGGCTGTTAAACCTCGAGAACACCGGCGAGGGACAGCAAGTCTACTAACATATATAAAACGCTGGGTCAATTGTCCGCTTCGAAAAAATAAAAAATTTGTAGCACGGACCCACAGCTCGGCTGAGGTTAAGCCCGGCCGAAAGAAGAAGAAAGGTTCGCTACAGAGTTAAACGCGGTTTGTGATTATAAATGGTATTAATTATGCGCGAGTGCGTCTTTACTTGCGGAATAATTGTGAGCAAATGACAAATAGAATGCAGAAAGTTAAACACAATACATGTGTGACCATAGCTTAAATATTAATCGATGTAGCGATATTAATCGTTGCCGTTAAAATTCAAACATATTTCAACTATCTCATATCTGATATAGTTTTCTCAACAGATCGTTACTCTCTTATAAGACTTTTGAAGAATAAACAACTATTAAAATGTTAATGCGCTTTTATAAAACTAGTAGTAGCAGAACAAAGCTCTATCGAGATAGAGGTCTTATTGATAAAATAATCAACTCAATCCCAATTGAGCTACATATACCAGGTTATCAGTTTTGTGGTCCAGGAACAAAGCGAGAAGGGAATAAATCCATTAGATGCTGTCTGTAGGGAACACGATATAGCATATAAAGATAAAGATTTGGGAAATCGTTATATAGCTGATTCAATTTTGGCTGAGAGAGCGTGGGAGCGTGTAAATGCCTCTGATAGTACTCGTGGAGAAACAGCCGCTGCTTATTTTGTAAGCAACATAATGAAAGCCACGAAAAAATTTGGTGTGGGACTCAAACAAAGATAAAATAAAAAACCATGTCAGAAAAAGAAAAAAATTATGCATGCAGTAAGAGTGGCTACCAGAGTATTGAAGAAGGAGAAGCCATGTGATATTCAATCTGCGATAAAAATTGCAAAAAAAAAGAAAGCAATAAGCCAAACTTTTCGACGAAAGAAAAATGAAGTAATAATTCCTAGAGTTATTAGTGGACTTAAAGTTGGTGGCCTCTTGCCACTTATACCTATTATAACAGCACTCGGAGCATTAGGTGGACTTGCTTCTGGTGGTGCATCTATTGCAAAGAGTATTAATAGTGCGAAAAATGCACAGAAAGAATTAGAAGAGAATAAACGACATAACCGAAAAATGGAAGCCGTTGCGTTAGGCAATCGTCTCTATCTAAAACCATACCAAAAGGGATATGGCATATAAACAAATCATTCAAAAAACTTTTAAATGAGCTACCTAACAAAGCGCTGTCGAACATTGACATTATGAATTTTACCCACAAACATATCCCCTTTTTCAGGTGTTTTTATGAGAGACTCATTACCAAAACGAGTGCGGAGATTTCTATTAATGCAGCAAAAAGACGTTTATTTAAATTAACTTGTATTCATCTTTTAAAATAAATAAAAATCCATAAAAAAGAAGGAAAACCGTATAATATTTAATTTTAGTATATAAGAGCTATATATACAGTGAGAGACAGCTCAAAGTAAGCAGTGTCAAAAAAAAAACGTAATTGCCTGCCATATGTGTTTGGGATTCAGCTCAGTATTGGATTGTAGCCCCACATAATTCCGTCCGTTAGAGCCAAAAATTATGAATTTGGATTCATCTTGTGTTCCAGAACTCCAAATCCTTGTCCAAGTGGGTTTTGGCGACCGTCATCCTAGTCCCTTTATTTGGTGCGCTTATAAAGGGCTTCTTCCGTGGTACTCGGGCATTGAAGCCATGTTTGTGCAGAACCCTGTTCACAGTTTTCGCACTGCACTTTTTCCCCATTTCATCCTGCACCTGTTGAGCCACTTTTGCAGTCGATAGCTTGGGATTTCCCTTATTTTCCTGATGATCCTCCGATCCTCCTCTTCGGTGAAAATCGGGTTTGGTGCCATTCTGCCCTTGCCGTCAATCCGATTTGCGAATGATGTTATACATGGTTGACTTGCTCAGATTGACCATTTCAGCTATTTGGCGATGTGAATATCCGTTCTTGTGGTATTCCAGGATGAATTTCCGTTGTTCAATGGTAGTCCGTTTGTCCATAGTCCTTGTTGGCTTATTGCACCCGGGATGCAGAATATAACTAAACTGACTACAAAGGATTGGTCTATTTATACCGAAAATACTCAACTTTAGATAAATAATCAGGGTTTTATGGCACCCAGGTGTCCACAATGTACCTGATCCAAATATGCAATCCTACCTAGCAGGTAAGGAAACATCAGTTTATTAGAGTCATCCATTCATATTGGTGGCTAATACATGTACCTACCATCGGCCTTTGGAATTTTTGAAAAATAATCTATAATTAGTAGTAGACATCGCGCTTCAACTCTTTTGGGCCAACTAGAAATTTGTTGCCAATATTTAAGTTCATATGTAAATTAATAAAACTAGAATAAAAATGACAAATTTTTGTTGGATCAAAATGCTGAGTGCCACAAGAAAAATGTGCCCGCTTAACTTGCGGAGAGGTCGAACTTTTCCATCTAGATTTTTCGAATATTTTAGGGCTTGGTTCTAAAATGCTAAATCAAAGTAGGCATTGGAATTGAGTAGACTGCTAGCCTCAGCTCTGCCTATATTTTTTCATTCTAGCTCGTGTGCTCGTTCAGGCAACAGCTCCAGTTTTCCAAATTATTTGGAAAAAACATTTTTTTTCGGAATTGTTTCGGGTTTTTAAATTGTGATTTTTTTTTTTTTTTTTTTGGAAAATAACGTGTGCGGATATAAAATTGAAAATGTGTTAATTTGCGTGAAATGTAAAAGTTTTCGTTTTGATGGCGATTTCTAAAGTAATTCTTCGACAAATTATAATAATAAGTGGCTGGATACGTATTTGACGTGATGACTTTAAGTCTTTGATGATGCGATGATACTACAAATACCGATTTCGAACGGGGTGAGTTAATCAAGATGTATTGACATAGTAAACGCAAACAGTTATCTGTTTTGGATGCATTGAAAGACAAAAAGCGCGTAAATGAGAACCGCGTGTTACAGTTAACATCGCGTTATATATATATATATATATATACAGTGTCGGACAGCTCAAAAGGTACAGAGTCAAAGACAAAAAGTAATTGCCTGCCATATGTGTGTGGGATTCAGCTCAGTATTGGATTGTAGCCACACATAATTCCGTCCGTCCGAGCCAACAATTATGAATTTGGACTCATCTTCAAATATGACTGTGTTCCAGAACTCCAAATCCTTGTCCAAGTGGGTTTTGGCGACCGTCATCCTTTTGAATTCCTTGAAAAATTTGCTCATTATTTGAGCACCATTTGCGTAAGTTGAATCCATTGGGGAGCAGTATTTTTACCAACTCCTGTCGAATTTGAATTGCTTCTTGTATGGAGTCTGCTCCTGTGACGCAATCATCTGCGTAGAAGTCATCCTAAGTGATTTAGACACTTAGTTGCCAAAAACGGAGCCGATGCTGTTCCATATGTAACCGTTTTTAATCGATAGTACTTTAATTCATCATTTTGATTTTTTCTCCAAACTATCATCTGATTAAATTGGTGTTCCGGGTTTATCCATATTTGGCGATACTTCTTTTCAATATCTGCCATAAATACGTACTTGTGCGTTCTGAATCTCAATAGAATTGACATGAGATCACTTTGCACCGTGTGTCCAACTTGCAATATGTCATTTAAGGATTTTCCTGTCGATGTCTTACATGATGCATCGAAGACAACTCTTAGCTTTGTGGTGCTGCTGTCAGGTTTCAGCACACAATGATGAGGGATGAAATAGTGAGATTTTGGAAGGAGCATTCGAGGAACAGCTTTCATATGACCCAATTGTTCGTATTCAGTCATGAAGTCCAAATACGATTTACAGATTTTTGAATCTGTCCTTCTTTATATTGCGAGGAAACGTTTTTCTGCAGTCTCCAACACTGAAGAATGTTCAGCAAACGGCAATTTTACTATGAATCTCCCATCTGCAGTCTGCAAGTTCTCTACGAAATGGCTCTCGCACTCCTTTTCAATTGGTGTACGATGCCTTTCTGTGGTCTCCAAATTGTCAATGGTCCAGAATCGCTACTTTATGGTATTTGTTTCCTCTCCCGTTGCTACTGCACAAATGACTGCTGACATCCTTGAATTTTTGATTTTTCCCGCCACAACCCATCCCAACTTGGTCTCTTGCATGATTGGACCAGAGGGTATTTTGTGTTGTTTTGTTTTTTTTTTATAAATATGTTTCTTTCACTTTTGATATCTTTTATTAGTAATTTGTTTGAAGGTTCTTTTGTACACAAGACGAAAATTCTTCTTCGTCTGCTTCGCGTATTTTTGTTTACTTTTTAAAACGACTGCGGAAAATGATGTCCTTCGTTGCGCACAGTAAATGCGATGGTAGAAATGAATGTAGACCTCTGACGATATTGAGGCTATGAAGAACACTGACTTTATTGAGTAAAAATGTATATTTTATATACAAAATTCTTAGACGATAATGTTTGCTTAGGACTAGTTAAGCTATTTACGAGTTGACCTAAACAATCAATAGTTATCTATGGGTCATGTCTTAATATTATCTTATTTACGACGCTGCCTGTGATACTATCTGCTAACTGCAGACCGCTCGACAGATGGTGTGAAAATATTTCTAATCACAACCCATGGATTGGGTGTATCTTATTTGCTGTGTATCTGCGCTATCTGCAGCGTACTTACAAATGAATCGGTGATCAACCATCATCTAGATCCAGTGTGAATCGTCTTGGGGATGCTGATGGCACGGGTGTAGTGGCAGCCCCATTCCTTGTAGCTGGTGGTTGAAAGGTCCAAAAGCGTTGCTTCCGTAGTGTATAAGCAAGTAGCACAAGGACGGATACCACTAAAGCAGCATAAGCGGCGATATGTTGATGTTGTATTGGACTTATTTGGTCGGGCAGCTCTTGGTTGTTGAGTGTGTTCAATTTTAGCTGCAAGTCATCCAGTTCCTTATCTTCTTGTACATTGTTCTCTGATATGTTGAGTTTCGTAAAAGGTCCTTAAATGGTGTTTGGCTTGATTATGTTGCCAAAATGAGCATAGCCCTTTCTCACTTGACTTATAATGGTGTTGAACGTACTGATGCTAATTTCTGAGTTGCGTGCTGTACAACCTGATGACAACGTTAGTAGACCGGTGTCCTTTATTTTTATAGTCGACGGGGTTCCGTTGCATACGGCTTGTAGTTCCATTGCAGAATGCGTTGCAAAGATCCAATTATTGGGACGGTGTGTTTGACCATACCATTTTGGTTGTTTTATGAGTTACTTTACACGTCGGTGGTGTTTTGTTGTTAAACAGTTGAAACTCACACCGATTGTTAACATTAAACATAGCTTGATGGTCAAAGCATATGTATATAATAGGTATAATAGGTGTCTTAAGCTCAAACAGTCGCCAGCTTGTAGAGTCCCACATTGGAAACGGCACAATATTAAACAGTTCTAATATTGATGTTGACACTAGTGGTGGTTTTATTCTAAATATTACATGAGTGTCGGTGACTGTGCCTTCTGCTCTCATAATTCTGTACAGATGCATCACGTTA
>JAWNNC010000078.1:0-47367 GCA_035043275.1 Drosophila tanythrix
CTATACTGGACAGTCGCGGCTGGATAGTGGAAGTCTTCCACTACTGAAGAGGGGGAGTGTGAGGACCATATAGCGTTGGCAATTAAATGTATGTAAATATACATTTATGCTATATGCGCCCCTCACAGTAACAGCATATCTTTGCCCTCTCTTTCATGCGCAGGTTGTCAGCCATATAAGCGTGTCTGACACACATTTCCGTTAGGACATGTGCCGTTATAGTGTGAGAAGTTTGGCGAGTGCAATATCGCCATCCATACTCGCACCAACGGCAGACATGGGCTGGCGCCAGCAAAAAGGTAGTGGAAAATTACCAAAGATCACGCCACCAAGGCGATCACGTGATCTTTGGTACAGTCGCGACAAAAGGCTGCGACGCAGGCCTATAAAAAGGCTTCGCAGCACACAACGAGAGATCAGTAAGAAGTCAGTCAAAAATTCAATCAGAGGTTAAAAGTCAAGTCCGTCGGAACCAAAAGTGATAATAAGCAGAAACTCTGCCCAAACAAATACAGAAGTGCGAAATCAATAGTGCAAACGTAAAAACAACGTGTCAAACAGGACGACACACAACCACCACGCCGAAGGGTCAACACCACGCCGAAGGATCAACACCACACCGAAGGACACGCAGGACATTGGAGGTCCTGAAATCGGGTGAGTTGCCACGCTTGAGCGTAGTGACAGGCAAAGCCGCGCCCACTAGGTGAAAATAAGTGAGTGAAAACCCTGTGTGAAACCTGTATCCACTCCTGGTGGATAACCAGAGTGCCGTACGGTGTCGCTATTATTTTATTATTATATTATATTATTTACATAGCTGGTGCGCGAGGCGCCTGGAGCAAAACTCTTGCGAACAGGTGCACTCTTCGAAGCTGACCAAGGGCTTCATTGTACCGCCTCAGTACATAAATAAATCTGTACAAGCCAAGAAACTAATAAAGAAACCATTGTCCAATATATATAAACTACGTGTTATAAATTGTCGCAAACGCAACCAAATATAAATTTGTTGCACGGACCCACAGCTCGACTGAGTTTTAGCCCGGCAGAAGCAAAACGGTCAGTTACAACTGGCGCCCAACTATGGTGGTTGCGATAATTGATAAACACACAGTATATATTGACATAAAATGGTTCGCGCGTGGGTTTACAACCCAAAAATGGATGAGGTGCAGAAGTATGGAGCAGAATTCCAAGTGGAGATGAGTGGCACGCTGGATGTGATGCGTCGACAATTCGGAGAGTGGGTAGACACTCACGATCCAGACTCCCATACAGCACGCGGATTGCGGAATTGGCAGCGATTCATGGCAAATATTCACCGGCCAATGAAATTGGTTAAGTTCCGGATGCAAGAGGAGCAACGAACATTGATTTCGTCCAATTGAGCATACCGGCAATCAACGCGCAGCGCGCGCGCGAGACTCAAGCCACACAATATGGGAACACCCGCACCGCAGCCATCAAGGAGAGTGTCCATAAGCGACCACACGGCGACGACTATGTCTCAAGAATACCCGAGGGTAGCGAAACAAGTTCGGGAGTGGAACTTTGCTTCGACGGCACCACTGGAGCCTTTAGAATTTTTGGAACAAGTCGAGTGGTCTGCGTATGGACTCAACTTGAATCTGGTTCCCAGAGCAATGCCTGAACTACTACAGGAATGGCTCTGAAATGGTATGTAGCCAACAATCAGCACTGGACGACATGGGTAACATTCGACCAGAGTTTTCAAGAATACTTCTTACCGAGGGATTACTTTGAGAACTTGAGGGACGAAGTTACCCACAGACGTCAGGCTATAAGCGAGCCATTTAAAACATACATGGTGGAAATGCAGACGCTAATGCGGCCACTGCAGTATACGGCGGAAAACAACTCCACAATATATACAACAACAGCCTCCCAAACCTGCGAGCATACGCAAGGCCAGGTCACACGGATTACAGCACTCCACAGCGAATGTACAGAGAGCCTCAGCAGAGACGCGTGGAGCACGCGGACTACAACACTCAACATCGAATGCACATGGAGCCTCAACAGAGACGTATGGAGCCATCACGCCGACACATGGAACCACCACAGATGCGTCAATACGGAACCAGCACCAAGGCAAAACAGGCCAAGATTCATGGCTATTGCGGACAGTAAAGGAACGTACAGCCAAGATACAACGAGAGGGCCGAAGCAGACTCGAGACCGAGACCAGCCCGAGGACGAGACCAAGACCAGCCCCGAGGGCGAGACGCGACAACACACAAACACACATTATCAACCCAGATATGGTCTGCAGATTTTGCGGCCAGGAGGGACACTGCGCGAGAGAGTGTATGAATCCTATGCTGGATTATTGTTGGACGTGTGGACGTATTGGAGTTCGTACGCCAGTATGTTGTCCGTCAGGAAACGGACACCCGCGTCCGCCACCGAGGGGCGACCGGGACCCGAACAGGAAGTGACTCAACGCCATGGAAAGCCTCCCAGGCGGATGGAGACATGCCTGAGAGTCTCAACTGTGGTAGACGCAAGGGACCAAGCGAATAAAGGCTGCCTCTGGATCCAAAAGATGCGAACGGCCATAACAAAAAATCCCGAAAGTTTCCAGATTAAAGGGAGGAATCTGGAAATTTATACAGGCACGTCCCTCATCGAGCTGGAACTGAGCATGTAGCAGCCTGGAAATTGTGTGTGCCAACGGGCAAGCGGACACAGGTTCTAAGCGAGAACCACAACACCGCCGCCGCAGGACACACGGGTAGTAGGAAAACAATAGCCCGAGTAGCAGCGCGCTACTATTGGCAGGCTTATACCGAGACGTGAGAGCATATGTTCAACAGTGTGAAATATGCCAACAATATAAGCCAAGTCAATTGGCCGCGGCAGGCCATATGTTAACCCAGATACCTGAGGAGCCGTGGAGCACGGTATGTGCATCTTCGTGGGACCATTACCGAGGTCCACCCATGGGAACACGATGCTGCTGGTATTTGTAGACCGCTTCTCCGAAGTGACCGAAATGGTACCACTTAGAAGCGCTACAACGGCATCGCTGCAAAAGGCCTTCAGTGCCAAAGGTTTTAATAACGGACAACGGCACACAATTTACCAGCAGGGCGTTTAAAAATTTCCTCGAGGAGATGGGAATTAAGCATCAGTTCACTGCGCCGTACACGCCACAGGAGAACCCAACGGAGCGAGCTAACCGGACGGTGAAAACAATGATCGCCCAGTTCGCAGAGAACAACCAACGACGATGGGATGAGGCGTTACCGGAGCTGACACTGGCAGTCAACACGAGCGTCTCGAGCAGGACAGGGATACAGCGCTGCCTTCATCACACATGGCCGGGAGCCGAGGCTGCCGAAAACTTTGTTTGATGAAGTGGCAATCGGTACGGGTCAAGTAAGCCAAACGCCGAACGAAAATGAAAAATAAACTGAAAGACATTTTCGAAATTGTTTGGCGAAGCTTAGAATATGCCTCTCAAGATCAGGCAAGGCACTACAACCTTCGTCGCAAGAAATGGAGCCCCAAAATCGATATAGAGTGTGGGGTAAATTACACCATCTATCGAATGCGGTGGAGGGATTCGCAGCCAAGCTTGCACCGAGATACGGCGGCCCGTACCAAATCATAGATTTCAAGTCACCGGTGATCTGCAAGCTGAGAAACTCGGCAGACAAGCGGATAAGGACGGCACACGTGAGCGACTTGAAGCCACAAAAGGCGACAGGTGAGTTCCCAGATCTCCAAAATTAAAAAGGGGAAGATAAAGTGACTCCAAAAACTAAAATTGGACTCACACTTATACACCTAAAATATAACAATAAATAAATATATATATAATTATATATATATATACACATAACTAAAACAAAAAAACCATGCACCATGCAATAATAAGAATAACAAAAAAAAAATACATAAATATTAAACAGCCAAAAGCCCTGAACGCAGCGAATGTGCAGAGAGCACACGCCGATTGCAGTAAAAGTGAACAACAGCTAACGCTAGAGAGAGGATGGCCATGACCCACACCAGAGTTCACTAATGGAATCAAGGGCAGTGACCGCCGAAAGCGTTATGCTTACCGCTGACATGAAAACAGTTAGCTCGCAGCGGTTACAGAAAGCAATATCCAAAAACGCTTACAAACAAAAGTGCAACGACCGCCGAAAACGTTTTGCTCACAATATTGAGAGAGCAAGCGCAAACACAGCGATCGTCGAAAACGTTTCGCTCACCGCTTTGGCGAAAATAGGAACAACAATGCTTGCACTATGAAGAGCGCAAACAAAGCAACCGCCGAAAAACGTTTCGCTCACCGCTTTGGCGGAATTAGGCAACAACAATGCTTTCACTAAGAAGAGCGCACACACAGCGACAGGCGAAAACGAAATATGCAACAACAAGGCTTGCACTATGAAGAGCGCAAACGCAACGACCGCCACCAGCATTTTGACACTAGTGTAGAGGCGTGCACAGAGAAAATCCTGCAACAACTGCACAGGATACCGTTGGTTAGTCACGCACACTAGTGTCGAGACGTGCATCGGCCAATAGAGCGCCAACCCAAGGGATAAGGGACGCGAGCGCACACACCCACACAAAAGGGTATATAATGAGCAGCAATATGCACACTTCACAGTCGGCAATCGAAGGTGAACAGAATGGACGCACAAAATCCAACACCTCACGGCGGCCAAGCGGTCTCCAGTGGTCGCTGCCAGTCGCTCCCAAATCCTCGTGCAATGCCCAGCGGCGCTGGAACTCTGCACGGAAGAGGAGCGGGCCCGACCGTGCGTATGGCCACTGGACGGCGTTCACTGCGACCACGCGGCCGCGTGGGAGACGAGGGAGACGACGCGGGAGTAGCGACGGACGACGATGGAGACCGCGGTCCCTACGCGCCCTACGACGACTCAAATCGACGAGGATTGGCACAACGGGGATGGCGGTATCCAGCAGAACAGTAGCGGCTGGAAGGTGGAAGTCTTCCACTACCGAGGAAAGGAGTGAGTGTGAGGAGCCATATAGCATTGGCAATGTAAATATACATTTATGTTATATGCGCCCCTCACAGTAACTGCATATCAGGCCGAAATACGACCCTGAGTGCAGTTGCGGCGAATTCGCTCACTTTCGCCCTCTCTTTCATGCGCAGGTTGTCAGCCATATAAGCGTGTCTGACACACATGTCCGTTAGTTTGGCGAGTGCAATATCGCCATCCATACTCGCACTAACGGCAGACATGGGCTGGCGCCAGCGAAAAGGTAGTGGAAAATTACCAAAGATCACGCCACCAAGGCGATCACGTGATCTTTGGTACAGTCGCGACAAAAGGCTGCGACGCAGGCCTATAAAAGGGCGCCGCAGCAAACAACGAGAACTCAGTCAAAAACCAAAAGTGAATGAATCAAGAATCAGAAGTCCGTCAGAACTAAAGTGAAAATAAGCAGAAACTCTGCCCAACCATACACAGAAGGGCAAAATCGACAAGTGCAACGCAAGACAACGTGTGTCAAACAGGACGACACAGAAGCACCGCGCCGAAGGATCAGCACCGCGCCAAGGAACACCACCACGCCGAAGGACACACAGGACATTGGAGTCCTGAAATCGAGTGAGAAGTGTAATCCTTGCCACGCTTGAGCGTAGCGACAGGCAAATCCGTGCCTAGGTGAAAATAAGTGAGTGAAAAATCTGTTGTTAGACAGCGCGTGTACGAACGAATCCTGGTGGATAACCAGAGGCCGTACGGTGTCGCTGTCGGGCAGGCGAACCACGAATTTACCTAGCTGGTGTGCGAGGCGTCTGGAGTAAAACTCTTGCGAACAGGTGCACTCTTCGAAGCTGACCAAGGGCTTCATTGTACCGCCGCAGTACATAAATAAATCTGTACAAGCCAAGAATCTAATAAAGAAACCATTGTCCAATATATATATAAACTACGTATTATCAATTGTCGCAAAAGCAACCAAATATAAATTTGTTGCACGGACCCGCAGCTCGACTGAGTTTTAGCCCGGCAGCAAAACGGTCCGTTACAACCTTCAACTTTATTTAATTCCCTTACGAATAAATGGGAATAATGTAAGTTAAATAATTGGTGTTAATTTCGCTTACATCTCTGATAAGAGACTTGACGAATTTTACACCTGCATCTTCCCAGTCTCTAAAACAAACTTGTCTAGAGCTGGGTTAAATGCACACTTTATATAATAAGAAAAGGCTATTGGGATGTGTTGAGAAGTTGCTATAACATTCTCACTAAGTTCTGCATTGAGGGGGGTGAGTATGCATTCAAAGTCGGCATACACTACAAAAGGCACATCTAAACTACGATTATAATTTTTAAAACTAACGCTTGCCTTATCCTGTGATGGGAGTGTAGAAACAACCTTTCCACACTGTTGACGATGCTCGATATACATCTTCTCATTGTGTGAGTAATTTAGGCATGTCCTACGGAAATACAGTTGCGCCATGGTGTGATGTAATTTGACGTCTTACAAGCCTGAAAGTATATGAAAAAAATATATGTAAATATATAAGAAAATATGTATATGAAAAAAATTGTTTTTAATAAAGAATATTTATTAAAAAATATTACCTTGATAAATTTTTAATCCATACAAAATATGCACGCTCTTCACCCTCCAGCAACTTCAGACTAATGTGGATTTCCTTTTCCACCGTTGCGCGTATAATGGGCCCTTGACAGCGCCCGTCTCGCTCATCAAAACCAAAAACATTGATACTAATATTTCGGTTTTGAGCTTTAAAAATTCTTATTTGATCCAGAGGTAGAGGAAAAGTCATATTTCAAAGTTGAGCGTTAGTGTTTCATCGATTTTTATTGATGCACTCTCAATGGCATCAACTTTATATGCGGAACATCTTGCGGACTTATTGTTCATTGGTGTTTTGAGGGCTGAGATTAATGCCCATTTAAAACAAAATGTGTCATTATTTTTCACATTTATAATTGCTTTTTATTACTCAGCCCTTTCGGTGTTTCAATGTAGCTTGAAACTTTGAGCGGAGTATATTTATTAATATTTATCTCCAGCCTCAATATTTGTGTCATTGTCCATCCGCTGTCCTTCTCCTGGAATTCATCCATTTTACCGCAAATTAATGATGCATCAGATTTTATGAAATCTTCTAGATCACTCGATGCTGTAATGATACACATATTTGATTGATGTGATTTTACTGTCATCAGCATTTCATCATCAGTGAATTTGATATACTCTGCAAAGAGCTCTAAATTCATTTTACAAGCGGTGTGCGTAATTAGCACATTCTTTATGAGTGGGAGGATTTCTTGGCCGCCCACTCGAAACTTCTGGCTCCACAATGTTTTTATTCTTATTCTCATAAGAAAATGTGCTAATTCGGTTTTTAAACCCACTCGAAATCATTTTAACATGAGTATTCACAGGTGTAAACACTAGCATCTTATGCGTATTTGATCGAAGATGGGCGCTCCACTTTGATGGTGGTATTTGCTCATTGCATGCGGTACAGAGTTTGGTGTGAGTCGATGATGACGGGCTTGATGAGTTGATATTGTGGATGAAGGTGGTGGGGGTGATGTTGTAGTTGGTGGTGGTGATGGGGTTGATGGCGAAGTTGGTGTTGTTGGTTGTGGGGGTGATGTTGTGGTTGATGTTGATGCTGCTGGAGTTGGTAAGTGGTGAGTGGTGGGGGTGATGTTGTAGTTGTTGAAGTCGGTGAAGGTGGTGGGGGTGATGTTGTAGTTGTTGAAGTCGGTGAAGGTGGTGGGGGTGATGTTGTAGTTGTTGAAGTCGGTGAAGGTGGTGGGGGTGATGTTGTCGTTGGTGATGGTGGAGTCGGTGTTGTTGATGTTGCGAGTTAATCCATTATCATTAACCATATAGGTTAAATGATTAAAATAGTTGGGGCGGCTCTGTCCTTGGGCCGAGGTACTCCGGGCAACATAGTTGATGCCCTCGAAAGAGTTGGCACAGTTGCTCTTATTTCCAGACATATTCTTTTTTATTTTTTATGAACCACTTTGTTAACACAAAACGAAATCTTATTATTGTTTTTTCACTTTGGTAGCACAAACACGAAGTTTTAAATTTTGTTTGTATTAACAAAATTTATTTAATTTTATTTTTTACTTTTTCACTTTGGTAGCACAATACGAAACTTTGTTCACCGCTTTGTTATCAAGACGAGAGTTGTTGATTCAAGTGTTCGAAAACTACTAAGGTTTTAGAAATAAGAATCTATAATCTTAGGTATGAAGTCTGTATGAAATTATTATAAGGAGGGTCACTCAAACAGAGTGCACTGTGAAAAAGGGAGAGAACCGAAAACACACACAAAAAGGTAGCAGCACGTAACATACGTGCGAAGTACCTGCTTATCAACACTTCATGTCAATAATACTGTAATTATGATGTGGGAAAACATTTAGGTGGGAGGTGTCCTACTAGTTCTAACCAATGACAACGAAGGTGCGAAAAGAGAACCAAAAACACTTTTACACTGATCAATGAACTCACCCTCAAAAAATCGAAAACACCTGTAGGTGACATACCATTGCTCACAATCTCCTCCTTAAAAAATCTCAATCACGAACGCACACACAAGTGCGCGAGTGATCCATCACCTGACTCCAACCCCCAATAAAAAAAGGTCATCCATAAATCTAGACCCTTCGATCATAAATGTCACGCACGTGATCCAAAACCACACATTCTCCTAAAATAGGTCACACACCTGTCACTCCCCCACCTAAAAGCAATAAATTATGTGCTAAAATGAAGCAATTAAAAATCGAAAGCAATAAAAAAAAACGATTAGGACTTCCTGTCATAGAATCCCTAGTTCGCAACTACTGCCAATCATTAAATAGGACGCAAATGCGAGGTTTCATTATCGATTAAACCAGTAGCATAAGAGAGTTATATTTGGTACACCAAACTGAGGTCGACGTGTTTTGATGAATAAAGAATTATCATTTTTTTATTAATCAAAAACCGTAATCAGAAATTCAATTGGCGCAGCCGGTAGGATAATATTTAAATATCGTGAAAAGTCGTAAACCTTTCAGGAAAACGTACTCGTGTTCCGCGAAAATCAACTGTTATCTCGCATAAGGACCCGTGATCCTTGTAAATCTTTTTGTTCTTAAAGTAAACATAAATACGCGAAGCAGACGAAAAGTTGAAAGACATTTTCGAAATTGTTCGGCGAAGGAAAAGGCCTCTCAAAACCAGGCAAGGCATACATCCTGTAGGCAATCGAGCCAAAATCGGAGATAGGGTGTGGGTGAAATTACACCACCTACCGAATGCGGCGGAGGGACTCGCAGCCAACTTGCACCGAGATACGGCGGCCCGTACCAAATCATAGAATTCAAGTCACCGGTGATCTGCAAGCTGAGGATCTCGGCAGACAAACGGATACGTACGGCACATGTCAGCGACTTGAAGCCACACAGCAAGGTGACGGGTGAGTCCCCAGATCTCCAAAATTAAAAGGGGGAAGATAAGAGTGACTCCAAAAACTAAAATTGACCTACACTTCAGACCCTCAATATAACAATAAATAAATATATACAAAAACAAAAATAATAATAATATAAAACAAAAACAATAATAAGAATAACAAAAGAAATATAAATATTAATTGGAACACTAGGGCGGGTCCAAATAGGTGAATAGCCCTGAACGCCGCGAATGTGCAGAGAGCACACGCCTATTGCTGTAAAAGTGAACAACAGCTAATGCTGAGAGAGAGAGAATGGCCATGACCCACTCCAGAGTTCACTGATGGAATCAAGGGCAGTGACCGCCGAAAGCGTTATGCTTACCGCTAACATAGAAAAAGCAACAATGCTTGCACTATCTAGAGCGCAAGAGCAGCAGCTGCGCAAAACAATTAGCTAGCCGCTTTGACGGAAATCGACAACAAGAACGCTTGCACTATGGAGAACACAAGTGCAACGACCGCCGAAAACGTTTTGCTCGCAATATTGGGAGCGCAAGCGCAGCACACACCGAACAACGTTTCGCTCACCGCTTTGGCGGAAATAGGCAACAACAATGCTTGCACTATTAAGAGCGCAAGCACAGCGACCGCTGAATACGTTTCGCTCGCCGCACAAGTGCAACAACCGCCAAAAAACGTTTTCGGCGTTTAGCAAGTGCATTTTAGGACACTAGTGTAGAGGCATGCACAGAGAAAATCCAGCAACAACTGCACTGGTGCGAGTGCGTGGGCTGGAACTCTGCACGGAAGAGGAGCGGGCCCGACCATGCGTATGGCCACTGGAAGGTGTTCAATGCGACCACGCGGCCGCGTGGTTCGCGTAGTGCGCGTGATGCGCGTGAGACGGTTAGTGCGTGTAGTCCGCGTGCCAATACGATTGCCGACTCCAGGTCAACAGAACAAGGAAATGGACGTCGAGGGCGACAGAGATGCACTGGGGCCCCCGAAACATGCGATCGCGGTGGTTAAGCCGCTACGACGCCGCTACCGGAGTGACCTCGATGGGATCAACCCAGAGGGGATCCGGGAACGTTTCCCCGAGCTGCCACCGACCCCCGAGCTGGACGAGTCCGCAGCACGACTCGCGGGGCCGCGACTCAATCGACGCAGACGACGCGGGAGCAGAATCGGACGACGATGGAGACTACGGTCCCTACGCGCCCTATAACGACTCAAATCGACGAGGAAGGGCACAACGGGGATGGCGGTATCCAGCAGAACAGTCTTCCACTACCGAACAAAGGGGGAGTGTTAGGAGCCTATAGCTTCATATTAAATGTACGTAAATATACATTTATGCTATATGCGCCCCTCACAGTAACTGCATATCAGGCCGAAATCCGACCCTGAGTGCAGTTGCGGCGAATTCGCTCACTTTCGCCCTCTCTCTTTCATGCGCAGGTTGTCAGCCATATAAGCGTGTGTGACACACATGTCCGTTAGGACATGTGCCGTTATAGTGTGAGGAGTTTGGCGAGTGCAATATCGCCATCCATACTCGCACCAACGGCAGACATGGGCTGGCGCCAGCAAAAAGTAGTGGAAAATTACCAAAGATCACGCCACCAAGGCGATCACGTGATCTTTGGTACAGTCGCGACAAAAGGCTGCGACGCAGGCCTATGAAAAGGGCGTCGCAGCACACAACGAGAACTCAGTCAAAAACTACAAAGTGAATGAATCAAGAATCAGAAGTCCGTCAGAACTAAAGTGAAAATAAGCAGAAACTCTGCCCAACCATACACAGAAGGGCAAATCGACAAGTGCAACGCAAGACAACGTGTGTCAAACAGGACGACACAGAAGCACCGCGCAGAAGGATCAGCACCGCGCCAAGGAACACCAACACGCCGAAGGACACACAGGACATTGGAGTCCTGAAATCGGGTGAGAAGTGTAATCCTTGCCACGCTTGAGCGTAGCGACAGGCCAATCCGCGCCTAGGTGAGAATAAGTGCGTGAAAACCTGTTGTTAGACAGCGCGTGTACGAGCGAATCCTGGTGAATAACCAGAACCACTAATATCCCTAGCTGTGCGCGAGGCGTCTGGAGCAAAACTCTTGCGAACAGGTGCACGCTTCAAAGCTGACCAAGGGCTTCAGTGGACCGTCGTCACCCCGCGTACACACATACATCTGTACAAGCGAAGAATTACAATAAAGAAACCATTGTGAAATATAAATAAAACACGTGTTCTAAATTGTCGGAAACGCAACCAAATATAATTTGTTGCACGGACCCACAGCCGACTGAGTTTTAACCAAGAACGGCCAGCACAACTGGCGCCCAACTTTGGTGGTTGCGAAATGATAAACACAGTATATATATATTGACATAAAATGTCGAAGCGTGGGTTTATAACCTCAAGAAAGAGGAAGTGCTAAAATACGGAGCGAATTCGAGTGACGGAATCTGACGCCATGCGTCGGCAATTTGGAGAGTGGGTGGACACTCACCAAGCCAGACTCCCCTATAGCACGCGGATTGCGGATTTGGCAGCCATCCATGGCAGAACATCACCGGCCAAAGAGATAGGCAAAGTTGCAGATGTGAAAGATGCGACGACATTCGACTTCACACACTAAGCGTCCCAGCAACTAGCGCAGCAGCGCGCGCGCTTGAATCCAGCCGCACACTTTGGGCAACGCCACCACCACCATCAAGAAGAGTGTCCATAGGTGACCACACGGCGACGACTATGTCCCAGGAATACCCGCGGGTAGCGAAGCAAGTCCGGGAGTGGAACTTTCGCTTCGACGGCTCAACGAAGCCGTTAGAATTCCTGGAACAAGTTTAGTGGTCAGCCGATACCTATGGCCTCAACTTAAATCTGGTTCCCAGAGCCATGCCGGAACTGCTACAGGGAATGGCCCTGAAGTGGTACGTTGCGAACAATGAACACTGGACGACATGGGTAAGATTTCGTCCAAAGTTTTCAAGAGATTTCCGCCAAGGGATTACTTTGAAAACTTAAGAGACAAAGTCACCCGCAGACGCCAGGCGATGACCGAGCCATTCAAGCACTACATGGTGGAAATGCAGACGTTAATGCGGCCACTGCAGTACTCGGCGGAAAAGCAGCTCCACAAAATATACTGCAACAGCCTTCCAGACCTGCGAGCGTATGCCAGGCCAGGTCAATTCCAAACTCTGGGGGAATTGTTGCATTTGGCAGCTGCGTTTGAAGAGCTCGAAGCAGACAGAGAAAGGCTGAGGCAGCAGAGATGCATGGATCAGGCGAGATACGACTCCCCGCAGCAGAACCGCATGTGGCAGCCGAGATACGACCCTCCACAGCAGACACATGGAGCCGCAACAGAGCCGCATGGTGCAGCCGAGGTATAACACTCCACAGAGGAGGCAAGCAGAGCCTCAACAGAGACGTATGGAGCCACCGCAGATGCGTCACTACCACCAGACGGAACCAGCAACACGATAAAACCGGCAACGATTCATGGCAATGGCGGATAGTGGAGAAACACAACCAGACTCGAGACCGAGACCAGCCCCGAGGACGAGACCAAGACCAGCCCCGAGGACGAGGCGGGACAACGTCGAAACTCATATACACAATCCGGCAATGGCCTGCAGATTTTGCGGACAAGAGGGCCACATAGCAGTAGATTGCACAAACCCCATGCTGGATTATTGTTGGATGTGCGGGCGCATTGGAGTCCGTACAGCAGGATGTTGCCCGTCGGGAAACGGACACCGGCGTCCGCCACCGAGGGGCGAGAGGGAGCCGAACAATGCAGCCCCGAGGCGCTAATCGGTAGCCTACAGGACGAGGGAGCGCAGCTGACAGCGGTCGTAGAGATCGGCAACTGTCAATACAAGGCTACGATCGACACAGGGGCCACGAGTAGTTTCGTTAGCGAGAAGCTAGCTCGTGGACTGTTCGACGTGAGCCGACGGTGCGCAACCGAACGGCGAGTCCGAATGGCAGATGGCCGAAACAGCGGAGTCCGGGAACAAGTCGAGGTAAATGTCAGGCTCGGACGGAGCAATATGGACATCGCTCTGCTAATACTCCCAGGAGTAATAGACGACTTGGTTCTTGGATGGGATTTTCGGCGGATTGACGATTTACGATTAAAATACCTGGAAACCAAGTGCAGCAACATCGGGAGCAGAGACTGTCTGTGGCAAAGACAGTCGTACCACCAGCAAATCCGGACGCAGAGATCGATGCGTTTTTGCGACAGGAAATAGCCGCTTTTGATGGCATAAAGGGAACATCGCCCATAACGGAGCATCGTATCGTTATGAGCGACGATCGGCCCATAAAGCAGCGATACTTCCCTAAAAATCCAAAAATGCAGGCCGAGATCAACAAACAAGTTGATGAACTACTGTCCAAGGGATGCATCGAGCCATCAAAGAGCCCGCACAGCGCACCCATAGTGATGGTTAGAAAGAAAACGGGGAAATGGCGCCTCTGCGTAGACTTTAGGCAACTGAACGCCAAGTCCGTGAAAGACGCATACCCCCTTCCAAGAGTGCACCACATCCTAGACCAGCTAAGAGAGGCGCGGTTCATCACGAGCCTGGACCTCAAGGATGGCTGCTGGCAGATCCCGATGGAGAAGGAAAGTCGAGCGAAGACGGCATTCACGGTCCCAGGGAAAGGACTGTTCCAATGGAAAGTGATGCCATTCGGACACCACTCAGCACCAGCTACGTTTCAGAGAGCCCTCGACCGCGTGATTGGACCCGAGATGATGCCACATGCATTCGCATACTTGGACGACATCATTGTGATCGGGAAAACACGCGAGGAGCATATGGACAATCTGAGAGAAGTATGCCGACGGCTGAGGGCAGCAAATCTGAGGATAAACGTGAAGTGCGACTTCTTCAAACAAGAGTTAAAATACCTCGGTCACCACGTCACGGAAGATGGAATCCGCACTGACCCAGAGAAGGTAGCTGCCATCGCCGAGCTCAAGCCACCGGGAAATGTCAAGGAACTGCGGCAATACTTGGGAGTGGCATCATGGTATAGGCGGTTTGTACCAGATTTCGCCACAACAGTGCACCCACTAAACGCGCTGCTCAAGAAGGGAACCAAATGGGAATGGACCAGAGAGCGGCAGGAAGCTTTCGAAAAGGTGAAAGCAAAGCTGACACAATCACCGGTGTTGGCATGCCCAGATTTCTCCAGGCCATTTTGCTTGCAAACGGATGCTAGCAATTATGGCTTGGGGGCGATATTGACCCAAAACTCAGTGGAGGGTGAACGTGCCATATCGTATGCAAGCAGATCCTTGAATGGTGCGGAGCGCAACTACTCTGCGACCGAGAAGGAGTGCCTTGCAATAATCTGGGGCATAAGAAAGATGCGACCTTACTTGGAGGGATACCACTTCACCGTCATCACGGATCATATGGCACTGAAGTGGCTGAACTCCATCGAAAGCCCCTCAGGCAGGATTGCGAGATGGGCACTGGAGCTGCAACAATTTGATTTCGATATCAAATACAGGAAGGGAAACCTGAATATTGTTGCAGATGCCCTATCTCGACAGCCCCTGAAGGATACATGCCGCCGAATCTCAACGGTGGAAAACGCGATGGACCAAGCAAATAAAGACTGCCCCTGGATCCAAAAGATGCGAGCCACCATAGACAAGAATCCCAGAAAGTTTCCAGATTATATGGAGGAATCTGGAAACTTATACAGACACATCCCCCACAGGGCTGGAACGGAGGATGTCACAAGCTGGAAACTATGTGTGCCAACCGGCAAGCGGACACAGGTGCTGAACGAGAACCACAACACCGCCGCCGCAGGACACACGGGTAGTAGGAAAACAATAGCCCGAGTAGCAGCGCGCTACTATTGGCAGGCTTATACTGAGACGTGAGAGCATATGTTCAACAGTGTGAAATATGCCAACAATATAAGCCAAGTCAATTGGCCGCGGCAGGCCATATGTTAACCCAGATACCTGAGGAGCCGTGGAGCACGGTATGTGCAGCCTTCGTGGGACCATTACCGAGGTCCACCCATGGGAACACGATGCTGCTTGTATTTGTAGACCCCTTCTCGAAGTGGACCGAGATGGTGCCACTTAGAAGCGCTACAACGGCATCGCTGCAAAAGGCCTTCAGGGAGAGGATTCTGGCACGGTTCGGAGTGCCAAAGGTTTTAATAACGGACAACGGCACACAATTTACCAGCAGGGCGTTTAAAAATTTCCTCGAGGAGATGGGAGTTAAACATCAGTTCACTGCGCCGTACACGCCACAGGAGAATCCAACGGAGCGAGCTAACCGGACGGTGAAAACAATGATCGCCCAGTTCGCAAAGAACAACCAACGACGCTGGGATGAGGCGCTACCGGAGCTGACACTGGCAGTCAACACGAGCGTCTCAAGCACGACAGGATATAGCGCGGCCTTCATCATACAGGGCCGGGAGCCGAGGCTGCCGAAAACTTTGTTTGATGAAGTGGCAATCGGTACGGGTCAAGTAAGCCAAACGCCGAACGAAAATGAAAATAAACTAAAAGACATTTTCGAAATTGTTCGGCGAAGCTTAGAAAAGGCCTCTCAAGATCAGGCAAGGCACTACAACTTTCGTCGCAGGCAATGGAGCCCCAAAATCGGAGATAGAGTGTGGGGTAAATTACACCATCTATCGAATGCGGTGGAGGGATTCGCAGCCAAGCTTGCACCGAGATACGGAGGCCTGTACCAAATCATAGATTTCAATTCACCAGTGATCTGCAAGCTGAGGAGCTCGGCAGACAAGCGGATACGGACGGCACACGTGAGCGACTTGAAGCCAGACAGCAAGGCGCCGGGTGAGTTCCCAAATCCCCAAAATTAAAAGGGAGGGAAGAAAGGTGACTCCAAAACTAAAATTGGACTCACACTTATACACCTAAAAACATAACAATAAATAAATATATATAATTGAATGTCTGATTACGGTATTTGATTAAAAAAATATAATTCTTTATTCATCAAAACACGTCTGTTCAGTTTGGTGTACAAAATGTAACTCTCTTATGCTACTGGCTTAATCGATAAAGAAAGCTCGCATTTGCGTCTTATTTCCAGATTGGCTTATGAAGGGTTTTTGTTTAAAGAAAAGTTCCTTATGTTAGACTCTGCTGACGAAGGCGTTTGGCGTTATGATCGCTGGCTCCAGTGGGGTTTGTTATTGTTAGAAAATTCTGGTGAAGGCGTTTGGCGTTATGATCGCTGGCTTCAGTTGGGTTTGTTATTGATGAAATTTGCTGGTGCTTGCAAAGGGATCTGCGCGTGGCGTTATGTATGTTACTGTTTATGTTTATGTTTATGTGGCGGGCGTTGGCGTGGTTGCATGCGTTGGCATTGTTTATGTGGTGTTGGCGTTGGCGTTGTTGGAGTGAGTGTGGACATGAGAGATCTGCGTGATCTGGATATGTCACTTCCCCATCCCCTAGAAATCGGCTTGTCCTCAAGCGTTAAGTATATGGTGCGTTCCTGAGTCGTTGTTCTTCTCGGTTGCTTCGTCTTTATTTTCGATGGTTGGTTGTGTTGCTGCATTATTCTTATATCTGATTATTATTCGTTTTGGTACATTTTTGAATTTGAATAAAGAATAACTTATTATTACTATTGACAATATTGTCACTAATGTTAAGCTTATGATTAACAGGGTATTGTTTTATTCATATTATTACTTATATAAACGGTTTATTACATTTGGTTCTATGAAATTTATTTAATTTTTTTTCTTGCTTTTGTGAATTTACTTTTAAATTTTTGTTTGTTTCAAAATACCATTTATACATTTGTTTGTTATTTGTTTCTTTTTATTTTTGAACTTGGCTTTGTAATGTATTATGTTTCTACCTCTATTCGTGTATTTTTTTTTCAGCGAGTTCTGTTTTGTCGTCTTCAGTTAATGTGCCAAATAAATTTTTTTCTCTATTTTTTCTTCCTTTTTTCATAGTTTCTTTTCTTTGTTACGTTCATAATTCCGTTTGTCTCATATGTTCCTCTTAAAACGTTTGGTGTGTATTTTCCTGACTTGTCTAATATTTCGTTCATTATAGGTATGGGATATTTGTCGCTAATCGTTTCTTTGTTTGGGCTTCGATAGTCTTTGATTATTCGGTATTTTTTATCTCTTGATACATCTTCTTTTTTGGGTATAATGCTTTGTCGCATAATTTCTGTCATTTGTCTGTTAACTTCCTCATCATAGCTTTGAGGATATTTATAAGGTTTCCTATAACAAGGGTCCTCATTTTTTGTATTGATAGCGTGTTTTACAGTATTAGTGAAAGTCAAATTGTCACTCTCTTTATACTGAATGTCGCTAAATTCAAACAAAACTTTTGTTAACTTCGATTTTTCCTCCTTATTTAGATGTTCTAATCTAAATTGATTACCTTCAACTAGTTCGTTTTCTAGTGCGTATGCTGTATGTATGTCTTCTGTTAGTGGTGGGTCTTTGTATTCTTCTTCCTTGGTTTCGTTATTGTATTTAAATAAAAATTGAAAATCATTAAGTCTAACAAATTCGTCTTCGTAGTTGATCTCAATTTTACAATCCTTAAGGAACGTTCGGCCTAAGAGGATGTCATAATTTTTGGAAAAATTATGAATATAAAATTTTTGATCTGTCGGGCAAAGTTTGCTTGGAGCTAATGATATGCTCGTATTTAATTTTATTTTTCCATTTATTGTTTGGCAAGTAGTATTTTCTTTTGAAGTTTTATAATTAAAGAAATTTTTATTCATTAAATTTACTGATGAACCTGTATCTATTAAGCATCGTAAGTTTTGATTATTCATAACCATTCTTATGAATGGGATTCTGTGTTCATTCCTGAGGCTGGTAGATGAAAATTTTCAGTCCAGTCCATTCTTGATTGTCCACTAGTGCTAGGTCTTTGTCTTTTCATTGGTTGGTTAGGTGGTCTATTATTATTATTTGATTGATAATTGATAGGGATTTGCATCCTGCCTTCATTTAATTTTAATTGATATTCGTTGAACAATTGTCTATTAACTGTTGGTTCGTTTTGAAAATTTTGATTTCTGTAATTTGTATTATAATAATGTTGTTGGTTTCTATAATTCTGATTATAATTTTGTTGAGGCTTAGGATAATATTTGTTAATATTTATTGTACTGTGTATAAATTGTAGGTTTTGGTTTTTCTAATACTCGGTCTTCATATAGACCTAGTTCTTGAGTTACTGCTTTTAATTTATCTGTTGTTGATATATCGTATCTCGCTAAGCACATGTATAATCTCTCTGGTAATCTTTTATGTATTACGTCACTTATAGTATTATTTAATGCCTTGGTGTACATTGATTTTTTTTCGGCATTGTTCTCTATTATTAACTTATTTAATATTACAAAGGATTTCTGCTCGAGTTCTTCGAGAAACTTACGAATACTTCCTCCGAAATATGTGTTGTAGACTCTCCTTAATAGTTCTTCACATGATGTTTGTGTTTTGTAAGTGGAAATTAATATGCTCCGTAGTGTTGCCCAGTCTCCTGGTAAGTGTCTGAATGATGTTTTCATAGCGTCTCCATGTAGTTGCGTCTGAATTGCGTTGAACAGTATAAGTTTTTGACGTACATCAGTGGTTGGGTAAAGTTCCAAGATGATATCAATCTGTCTGATGAAGCCTCCCAATTCGTCCGTTTCTCCACCGAAGATGGGTACTTGGCTGATTTGCGCCAGTGCTTGGCTCAATGACTCCGACATCGTTTTTGTTGTTGATTTATATATATTTTTTTTTTGGTGGTATTGTGTGTTGTTTTGTTTTTTTTTTTTTATAAATATGTTTCTTTCACTTTTGATATCTTATATTTGTAATTTGTTTGAAGGTTCTTTTGTACACAAGACGAAAATTCTTCTTCGTCTGCTTCGCGTATTTTTTGTTTACTTTTTAAAAAAAGTTTTACAAGGATCACGAGGTCCTTATGCGGATAACAGTTAATTTTCGCGGAACACTAGTACGTTGTCCTGAAAGTTTTACGACGTTTCACGATATTTCACTATTATCCTACCGGCTGCGCCAATTGAATGTCTGATTACGGTATTTGATTAAAAAAATATAATTCTTTATTCATCAAAACACGTCTGTTCAGTTTGGTGTACAAAATGTAACTCTGCTTATGCTACTGGCTTAATCGATAAAGAAAGCTCGCATTTGCGTCTTATTTCCAGATTGGCTTATGAAGGGTTTTTGTTTAAAGAAAAGTTGCTTATGTTAGACTCTGCTGACGAAGGCGTTTGGCGTTATGATCGCTGGCTCCAGTGGGGTTTGTTATTGTTAGAAAATTCTGGTGAAGGCGTTTGGCGTTATGATCGCTGGCTTCAGTTGGGTTTGTTATTGATGAAATTTGCTGATGTTGCAAAAGGGATCTGCGCGTGGCGTTATGTATGCTACTGTTTATGTTTATGTTTATGTGGCGGGCGTTGGCGTGGTTGCATGCGTTGGCATTGTTTATGTGGTGTTGGCGTTGGCGTTGTTGGAGTGAGTGTGGACATGAGAGATCTGCGTGATCTGGATATGTCACTATATATATTTATATATATATACACATAACTAAAACAAACAAAAAAAACCATGCACCATGCAATAATAAGAATAACAAAAAAATACATAAATATTAAATCGTCAAAGCCCTGAACGCAGCGAATGTGCAGAGAACACACGCCGATTGCGGTAAAAGTGAACAACAGCTGAGAGAGAGGATGGCCATGACCCACTCCAGAGTTCACTAATAAAATCAAGGGCAGTGACCGCCGAAAGCATTATGCTTACCGCTGACAAGAAAACAGTTAGCTCGCCGCGGTTACAGAAAGCGACAATCAAAAACGTTTTGCTCGCACTATCGAGAGCGCAAGCGCAGCAGCTGCTCAAACAGTTAGCTCGCCGCTTTTACAAAGAGGACAACAAAACGCTTGCACTAAGAGGAGAACAAAAGTGCAACGACCGCCGAAAACGTTTTGCTCGCAATATTGGAGAGAACGGCGCAGCACACGCCAAAAAACACAAAAATCAGCCTCGCTCACCGCTTTGGCGGAATTCTGCAACAACAATGCTTGCACTGTGAAGAGCGCAGACGCAACGACCGCCAACAGCAGTGTGTCACACTAGTGTCGAGACGTGTGCAAAACCAAAGTAAATCCGATAGCAACTGCACTGGTGCGGTGGTGTGTGACCAACAAAACCATGCACCGTTGGTTGGTCACCAATCCTATTGCAGGTGCACGTATACAAGCATGCCGTTGGTTAGCCACGCACTGCTGTGAGGAAGTACGACCGCCGTTAGAATGCCAACCCAAGAGAGAGGAAATGCGCTCACATACCCACACAAAAGGGTATATAAGGCGCCACAAATACGCATAATTTCACAACCAGCAATCAAAGAAGTTAATTATGGCAAAGCGGCCTCCAGCGGTCCCGGCCGTTCAGGCTCAAACCCCCGGATGCAACCCAGCGGCGCTGGAGCTCTGCACCGAGTCGGAGCCAGAATGACCGTGCGAATGGCCACTGGACGGCGTTCACAGCAACCACGCGGCAGCGTGGTTCGCGTAGTGCGCGTGATGCGCGTGAGACGACTGGTGCGAGTTATCCAAATGCCCAGACGATTGCTGGTCTCAGAACCATCCAGTCAACCGATGAGGAGCAACGAGAACGACCGAGAGGCGCAGGGGCCCCCGAAACCGGCAATAGCGGTGGTCAGGCCGATGCAGCGCCGCTACTCAAGCGACACCGAGCGTTTCGCCGAGCTGCCGCCGACCCCCTATTCGCCACTCTCGGGATGTCGAGGAGGATGCCACGACGGACGGCGAGGAAGAGCCCCATGGGGAAGACGTGCCCGAGAGCGACTACTCGGATCTCGACCAGTTGGACACCCCCGAGTAGTCGACGACCAGTCCGATGTCGACGAAGTCGATACGGCACCGGAGCCGCCGATGGATCCCGACGATGAAGACACCATGCCCTTCGTGCCCCAGGAGCAGAACACCGAGCCCATCGTTATCTCGTCGGACGAGGAGGACGAAAGTCCACGCGCCTCCGAGCCACAGACACACCCGCGGCAGGAGCCCCCCACAGTGACCCGGACGTATAAACGGACATACGACGGCGGGAAGTGGACTCACACTCTGACGTTCAGTTGGCTGCAGGATGCCGACATCCCACCCACGTGGCAGCTGACGGAGGAGGAGCCGCCCACATACGTGCCAACACGGCAACCAGTGCCGAGACCGGGGGTAAGACGCATGGCGACACCACCGCAGACGAATAACCAACCGGGCGCGGCGTCCCAAGCCCCGTACCCCGGAGCGACGCCCCGACCGTCGCGACCAACGCTACTATGGCAACGGTCGGCTCCAGAAACGGAGACCGGCTGGAGAGAGCTGGCCCTGACGGCATGGCCGGCTGGAATCGAGGCAGCCGCGGACGTCCAGCCAGGACCCAGTCGGCGCACATCCAGACTCATATGGAGCGGAGGACGACGCTACCGCGTCAAGGAGTCCCGGGGCCGCGGCACCAGGGTGTTTGAACAAATAATGAAAGAATAAAAAAAAATATATATATAAATGTATATTGGTCAGTCGCGGCTGGAAAGTGGAAGGCTTCCACTACCGAAGAAAGGGGGAGTGTGAGGAGCCATATAGCGTTGGCAATTAAATGTATGTAAATATACATTTATGCTATATGCGCCCCTCACAGTAACTGCATATCAGGCCGAAATCCGACCCTGAGTGCAGTTGCGGCGAATTCGCTCACTTTCGCCCTCTCTCTTTCATGCGCAGGTTGTCAGCCATATAAGCGTGTCTGACACACATGTCCGTTAGTTTGGCGAGTGCAATATCGCCATCCATACTCGCACTAACGGCAGACATGGGCTGGCGCCAGCGAAAAGGTAGTGGAAAATTACCAAAGATCACGCCACCAAGGCGATCACGTGATCTTTGGTACAGTCGCGACAAAAGGCTGCGACGCAGGACTATAAAAAGGGCGTCGCAGCACACAACGAGAACTCAGTCAAGAAGTCAGTCAAAAATTCAATCAGAAGTCAAGAATCAGAAGTCCGTCAGAACTAAAAGTGATAATAAGCAGAAACTCTGCCCAAACATACACAGAAGGGCAAAATCGACATAGTGCAAACGCAAGAACAACGTGTGTCAAACAGGACGACACAGAAGCACCGCGCCGAAGGATCAGCACCGCGCCAAGGAACACCACCACGCCGAAGGACACACAGGACATTGGAGTCCTGAAATCGGGTGAGAAGTGTAATCCTTGCCACGCTTGAGCGTAGCGACAGGCAAATCCGTGCCTAGGTGAGAATAAGTGCGTGAAAACCTGTGGTTAGACAGCGCGTGTACGAGCGAATCCTGGTGAATAACCAGAGTGCCGTACGGTGTCGCTGTCGGGCAGGCAGAACCACTAATATCCCTAGCTGTGCGCGAGGCGTCTGGAGCAAAACTCTTGCGAACAGGTGCACGCTTCAAAGCTGACCAAGGGCTTCAGTGGACCGTCGTCACCCCGCGGTACACACATACATCTGTACAAGCGAAGAATTACAATAAAGAAACCATTGTGCAATATAATATAAAACTACGTGTTCTAAATTGTCGCAAACGCAACCAAATATAAATTTGTTGCACCGGACCCACAGCTCGACTGAGTTTTAGCCCGGCAGAGCAAAACGGTCCGTTACAATAAGTAGTACAGGATCATCTTATATTCCTATTATTACTAGGTCTTATATAAACTTACAATAATAATTATAATAATTCTTGGCCTTGGTGTAGACCGTCATTACACTTGCAAAGTGAACAAATAATTTTTTTGTGGTGTTAACTTTTATTAATAGTTTTTTTTTATTATAAACCTAAAACTACTGTGTGCATATCGATTTGATTTAGAATAAAATTTTGTAAAAATAAATCAGAACAGACAGTGTTCACCCGTTTAAATATTGGCATGCCCCTGTTGAACTAATGATGCACGTCACAACTGCATGACAAGTTGCAGGGAAAAATATCGCTGATCAACCGGCATTTTTGTTAATTATATTGCCAATATTGTTTATGATTCGGAGACAAATTTATTTAACAGTCTATCTGCAAACATGCGTATAAGCTATAACCATCGCATCTGTTTTTTCATTATATCTATCAATTTCAAATTGTATGAAGTTATTAATCATTTCAAAATATGAATTATATAAATAATATATATAAATAAGCCTTGCGTGGTTTGATTTTGAAATGTATTGATTTTTTTTTTGTGTGGATGACATGCATCTGCCGATGGAGGAAGGATAGCTACCGTGGGGCTTCCCAAATGATTCCGCTTTTTGCAACCATCACGGTAGCACCACAAAAAGGATGACCCCATAATTTGAGTTATGTGATCCCTCTATTACTTTTTATCTTTCTTCTTTCTCGTGTCTATGGTTTGTCTTCTTCTACCTTCCCTTATTAAAAAATATAGTACGCGAATGTTAAATATATATAACTAATAACTAGGAAGCAATTTTAATTCGTCGGTTGTCCAATAATAACCCACCCCAATTGCAGGCGATCTTCAGCCAAAGCAAACGCGTACTCCGAACGTTTTAATAGCCCATCAGCATCATGTTGTTCATTAAAAATGTTCAAGACCTTTAACAAGTTCGGACTTTACTCAAATAAGTGGAATAAATGGAAAAGTAATTTCTACTTGTTGGAAGTTGGAAATGGTCAAAGTTTTGGTACTAAATAAAAACTTATTAAACAAATTTTCTGTAGTCGGCACTTTTTGAAAGGAACCAGGCCTTGATATCGCTTATACTTGTAAGAGAAAAAAACAATAAAATTGAAAGTATGAACATCAAAATTCAAAATTGAATCATGAGTACGAGGAATTTGATAGAAGAATTACAGGCGCCAGCACGTAAAAATTGTAAACGTCGAAGAGTTATTATGAAGGGAATCGATGATCATTGGCAAGCAGACTTAGTGGAAATGCAAAATTACTCCTCATCGAATAAAGGTTATTGATTTCTATTGAGAGTCATTGATACGTTTTCTAAATATGCATGGGGACAAGCATAAAACCAAAAATTGCTAAAGAAGTTAATCACGCATTCTCTAGTATTTTTAAGGAAAATTGAATCCCCAAGAATTTGCTGACCGATGCTGGAAAAGAATTTTTGAATTCAGACTTTAAGAGTTTGTGTAAAAAACATGATATAAGTCATTACTCAACTTATAGTTGTCTCAAGGCATCAATTGTTGAACGTTTTATTAGAACACTCAAGGAGATGATGTGGAGAGAGTTTAGTTATAACGGAACATATTGTTGGATTAAAATTTGAAAACAGTTATAAATGAGTGTAATAGAAAACATCATCGAACAATTCAAATGTCCCCCATTGAAGTAAATTCATCAAATGAGAAATTTATTCAATACTGTCTACAATCATAAAACAATCTTTAATGGTAGTAAATTTCGTGTTGGAGATTATGTGCGTATTTGTAAGCATAAACACACATAAATTAAACTGGACAACTGAAATTTTTAAAATCAATCAAATTCAGAATACGAATCCAACTACATACATACTGGAAAACTATTAAGGTGAAGTTCTGAAAGGAGGCTTCTATAATGAAGAGTTGAGGAAATCAAGATTTCCAGACACTTATTTGGTTGAAAAGATTATAAGAACCCGAAATGATAGGTCACTAGTTAAATGGCTTGGGTTCTCAAATTATCTGATCTCTTGGATAAATATCAATGAAGTTTGATAAAAAAATAAAATATATATGTCGCGGGCAGCAGCATCCAACAAGTGATTGGGCGCAACATTGAATAAATACCATAACGTAGTTTGTAACGTCATTTGCTTGGGCATCCCTGATTTTTGTCGTTGCACATGCAAGTTTATCTAATTCTCACTCTCGTTTTGACATGTGTCGGTCACCGTTATGCATTGGCATAGCGCGCATCAATCGTAAAAGATAAGCTAATAAATAAAGTTTATAACATAAAATACAAACGCATACGCTAAATTTAAAATAACTAAAACAATAAAAACACATGAAAAAAAGAAATGTAAACCTATCGTGATTTTACATTCATTAAAATAGGTCGCAACTATCGATCATAGGTGGGCACAAAAAAGGGCGTTCTTCAAAACAATATATAAATAAATTAAAAATAACAATGTATTCAAAAGACCTAAAAACGTACGTGTGCGTACTATCAAAATATTAAAAATAAATGCAATGGAAATGAAAATCTTAAAATATAAAACATAATAAATTTTTCTATCTTTTTTCATTAAAATTTCATGGAAAAAGTATAAAAAAAGTATAAAAAAGAATAGTGAAAACTCTATCAGTATTTTCATTGTTTAAACTTTTCAGACATGAGTATTACTGAGGAGGAGGACTTCAATTTCAACAAAAAACCAAAATTTGAAGAGTGCGAAATCGAGGTGATAGATACACTGATGAAATTTTTAACATTGCTAAAAATATATAAAAAAAAATTGAATAAAATTATTTTATTAATAACCATGAAAATGTAGGGGGCAGATCTTCCTTCCTTTCCGTCACCAGAAAAAGGCACTTGTCGTTTATTTCCACTTTATATACAGTGTGCGTCAGCTTATTTTCAACAGTGTCAAAGAAAAAACGTAATTGCCTGCCATAAAGTAATTATTCATTATTTTTCAAAAATTCCAAATACCGATGGTAGGTACATGTATTAACCACCAATATGAATGGATGACCCTCATAAACTGAGGTTTCCCCACCTGCTAGGTAGGATTATGTAAAAATGTAGCCTATTTTTAGGTGACAGCTTATTTGGATCAAGTACATTGTGGACACCTGGGAGCCATAGAACCCGGATTTTTTACCTAAAGTTGAGTATTTTCGGAATAAATAGATCAATACTTCGTAGTCAGTTTAGTTATATCCTGCATCCCGAGTTCAATAAGCCCACAAGGACTATGGACAAACTGAATACCATTGAACAACGGAAACTCATCCTGGCACACCACAAGAACTGATATTCACATCGCCAAATAGCTGAAATGGTCAATCTGAGCAACTCAACCATGTATAACATCAATCGGCGCTTCGTCGACGCAAATTGGATTGAGGGCAAGGGCAGAATGGCACCAAACCCGCTTTTCACCGAAGAGGAGGTCAAATCCCAAGCTATCGACTCCAAAAATGACTCATCAGACGCAGGATGAAATGGGGAAAAAGTGCTGTGTGGAAACTGTACGCCAGATCCTGCGCAAACATGACGTAAATGCCCGAGCACCACGGAAAAAGCCCTTTATAAGCGCACCAAATTAAGGGACTAGGATGACGATAGCCAAAACCCACTTGGACACATAATTCCGTCCGTCCGAGCCAAAAATGATGAATTTGGACTCATCTCCAAATATGACTGTGTTCCAAAACTCCAGATCCTTGTCCAAGTGGGTTTTGGCGACCGTCATCCTAGTTCAAGTCGCTGTCGCTCACTGTATATTTCTTTGCTACTTCTTGCGGTTACAGTTCAATGGCAAGTGTTAATGTGCTAACATGTACGGTACTAATAACAGCGCTGAGTGCGCCGAGAGGAGAAGCATGTTACTAATAACAGCGCTGAGTGCGCTGAGAGGAGATTGCATAGCAAAGAGAGAGGTTGTGGATTGTAGGTTAGTTATGCTAAAATGACACCAGCTGACAAAGCATGGCTTAACATAACCCAACTAAACAATCATATTCAAATGCATTTTATTTTTAAGTCTCCTTTTTTCAATACAAAAATATATCCGTATTTTTTTTAAACTTTTTTTATTATGTTCCATGCACTCAATAAATGAAATCTATTATGGCCCCAGGCATATATTCGAATGCCGTCTTCTCTTATTTTTCTCTTATCATCCCTAGAGATTATTGTTTTTCATACCTTATGCGTTTACAAAATATGGATCTTTGATCTAAACATCAATACCCTATCACTAAGTGTCATAGTTTTAAACAGACATTCCTTATAGCTATTTATAGTCCTATTTTTAACTCCTGTGGATTTTTTAATGCACCCACCCACTCAACAGACAATGAATACATTTTGACTCAAAGGTCTACAAACCCTTGCATTTTTTTTTCCAGAATTTTCAACTTTCATCATGCACAACTTTTATTTGCACCTCTTGACCCCATATTTTTGTTCTAACTCTTCCAGATACTCAGAAGTTTCAAATCGCATCTCAACATTTTCAGCAATGTCTCTATAGAAATCATTAGTCTCAATAGAATATATGAATGAGTCTGTATCAATGAAACTTTCTCTTGGAACTTTGATCATCCTGTAATCGTAATGAAAATCATACATTTACCATTTTGATAATTCCAAAACAACAAAACCTAAATACATTGGCTTATCATACACATTATATAGACGATTCGTTTGAATCGCATACATGTCTTCCAGAAAATTGGGTAGAATTATGGAAACTATCCTTTGCAATAGAGTCTCGAGCACCCAACCAATTGCAATTTGTAGTTTCCCACGATGTAACTAATGTAGTTTCGTTTTTCCCATTGTCTTTCCATAGAGTGCATTGTTTAAAAATTTGAAAAACTCTTTTTCAAAATTATTATATGCTAATATTCTATAATATGTATTTAAGTTGTTGTAATATGGCATCGTTCAAACGAAGAGTTAAACGCATTTTGTGATTATAAATGGTATTTATTATGCGCGAGTGCGTCTTTACTTGCGGAATAATTGTGAGCAACTGACAAATAGAATGCAGAAAGTTAAACACAATACATGTGTGACCAGAGCTTGGATATTAATCGATTTAGCGATATTAATCTTTGCCGTTAAAATTCAAACATATTTCAACTCTCTCAATGATTACATACTTAGCTACATACTTAGATTAATAACAATTCATATCATTAATACATTTCACATGTTTGTTCATTTGCAAATTCTTGGTTAGTACATCCGACATCATATCGCTTGTACACGCATATTCAATATCTATCTCATTCATACATATTTACACTCAAATCATAAGCCACTTGTGCGTACGCTGCAGATATCACATTACACTGAGTTCGTTGCATTCGGATCTCACCCCAGAAAGTATGAACATGAGTTATATTACGACCGCGGCACTCTATGAGATAAGAAAGAATATATTACGATCGCTGCACTCAACGAGGACAGCGATCACATTACACTGAAATCGCTGCACTTGGATAAGAAACAAAGTCACTCGAGAAAGTGTCGCGTTATGTATTTTTCTGTATGTACTTGGACTTAAGAATTGCTACATAATTTATTTTTATTTTTAAGAATTGTGTATAAATAAAGGCCTGCTCGTCAGAGCAGCTCAGTTCGAATCTAATCCTCAACTCCGCGAGTTTAACTTCATCCTACACTTCTACCATCGCACTTACTGTGCGCAACGAAGGACCTCACTCTCCGTAGTCCAACTAGTTACAAGTGCTAGTTGCGACGCCCTTTAGTAGTCAGTTTATGTGCTGACTGTTTTCCTTCAAAATCTACACAAACAGTTAGCATACATCTCTCGAACATGATGGTACTTAATATCTATATGTTTGCTACGATTATGCAATGTAGCTAGCTGCAGTTGATAATGCAATGTAATCGGCTTCAGTACTGCTCAAAGATACCAAGTCGTCTTTGGTTGAGCTGGCAATTAAAAGATCATCTACATAAACCGCAATGATATTAATTTTACCTTTCCCATTGCGTACATAAACGCATGGCTCGCTGAGTAAATGCATGTTTTCTCAGTACTGCATCCAGTTTGGAATTCCATTCTCTGCCACTTTGCTTTATCCCATACAGAGATTCTTTCAACTTCAAAACTTTGTTACGATATTCGTCGCTAACAAATCCATTCGGCTGCTTCATGTAGACTTCTTCGGAAAGCTCGCTGTTGAAGTAGGCTGTCGACACATGCATTTGATGCAGGAATAACTTATATTCAACCGCCAGCGCCATTATCATCCTCACAGAAGAGTACATTACCACTGGTGAGAAAGTTTCAAAGTAGTCGACGCCATATTGCTGCGCACAGCCTTTAGCTACTAATCTTGACTTGAAGTGCTCTACGTAGCCGTCTTTGCCAACTTTTACCCCGAAAACACATTTACATTCAATGGCTTCCTTGCCCTTCGGCAAATCTCCAATTTCCCAGGTATTATTAGCTTCAAGTCCTTGAATTTCCTTCTGTATAGATGCTGACTATTCTTCACTCATTTTTGAATTACGAGCATCACCTACACTTGCGGGATTGGCACATCCTCTGCTCTTAACATATTAAGAGTATTAAATACCTTTCTTGGACGGCCCGGCTTACCAGTCCTTAATATTCGTCGACGACCTGTACCTCGAACATCACTAATTTTGGGTGTCTCAACTTCATTGCTTTGCTCATAGTCTGCGGTATCGTTAACTTCATTACTTCGATTGCTTGACTCAATACCTGCTTCTTCGTGCACTTCTTCATTGCCGCATTCTACACTGACCGTTTCAGCCTGCAGATTTGGCAGCACACATTCATCAAATAACGCTATATCTCTGTTGTCCATCGCAGATTCTCCAAAATCTTTGCCAAGAATATAACATGTCTGCTTTCAATCACATTTTCGGTTTCTGGACAACACAACTTATACGCTTTTGCTGTTAACGATTAACCCATAATTATGTACTCGCTACCCTTTGGCCTAAAATTCTTTTTGTGCCACTTATTGAGTACAATCACCTTTGTGCCGAATATTCTTAAAAGTGACACGGTTGGCTTTTTAACGGTCCACCGGTGTCTTCTTTATCAACGTCTTTGTCTCCGACCTATTGGGCAGATAGGCAGCAGTCTGTACTGCATCTCCCCATAGGGTCTCTTTTACACCAGAATGGATCATCATACTCCTGGCCATCTCAACTAGCGTGCGATTTACGCATTTCAGTATTTCGTCCCACGCTTTCAAAAATTACTCAAAAGTATAACGGGAATAATCGTCGATAAATGTCGCAAACTACCGCGCCCCTCCAGCAGACGTCGTGTTGATTGGTCCGCATATGTCTGTATGCACAAGACTTAACACTTCTTTTGCGCACGCATACTTTGCTTTTTGTGCAAGCTTCGCACACAGCGCCTTGCAAGTCAATGTTTTTCTTGATCGATTTCAAACCGTGCACGATCTCATCACTTGCCATTTTCTGTAAGTTTGCCATATTTAGGTGACCTAGACGATTATGCCACTTCCATAATTCACTGCAGCTTGCATTTGAGTACAAACACTTCCATTTTTGCTTCAATCGTAAATAAGCCATTACTTTTAGTAGCCTGCAGTATTGTCACATTTTCATTGTCTTTTATTATGGCTCTCTCTCTCTCTCAAACAACACTTTTGTCACGACTTTTAAAACAGAAATAAAGTTTGTTTGCAATTCTAAAACGTACAAAACGTTTTTAATTCAATTCAAAAATTTCCAGAATTTACACACACAGTGCCAATGCCGTCGGCTCTTATGAAATTATATCCAGCTAGATGAATTTTTTCCTTGTGCGCTTTAAAGTCGACAAACCAGGATTTATCATAACACATGTGAGTGGTGGCGCCACTGTCCAGAAACCACATTGATTTTGTCACTTTTCTGTTATTCTGCACATTTGCGAATATAGCATACAATGGTTTTGCATCGTTTCTTTTTTCTTGTCCTTTGTAATTTTTTCTTTCATTACTCTGCGCAATAAAATGACCCTCACGTCCGCATCTATAACATCTTTTGTTATGCTTAGCACCGTTATTCTCTGGCACATTTCTGCTTCCTCTGATATTCTCTTGACCTTTCGGTGTGTCAGATCACACCGGAGAGCGTATCCCAAGCTTCTTTTGCCGAGCAGCAGTCCTTTATAAAAATTAGCTGTGACGCTCCTAAGCCCAGCATTATGCTTGCTAATGCCTTTTCGTCACGCGTATCAAATTCAACTTTTTCAGCCAGACTTGCATTTTCCGATTTCACAATTATTCCACAAACAATTGGCCATTGGTCAATTTACACCAGCACACTTTACATATGCAATGACCACGCCGCATAGTTTTCGCCATCCAACTTATTAATGGCATATAATCCTGGTACACTCATGTTTATTATAGCACCCAGCAATTAATTATCGCACACAGCAAATAAAAATAATAAACACTACTCTTTTTGGCTATAGGCCCATAATCTGTTGTAATATGGCATAGTTCAAAACGAAGAGTTAAACGCATTTTGTGATTATAAATGGTATTTATTATGCGCGAGTGCGTCTTTACTTGCGGAATAATTGTGAGCAACTGACAAATAGAATGCAGAAAGTTAAACACAATACATGTGTGACCAGAGCTTGGATATTAATCGATGTAGCGATACTAATCTTTGCCGCTTTTGATTCGATGGACAAAAGGTAGATCATTGTGAAGAGAGTCTGGATACAAAAGATCTACTTCGGGAATGTATCTAGATTGAATATTTAGTGATAGATGAAGTGTCGAATGTATTTATATCAGCATCAGTAATCCATCTAAAACCAGAATATGGGAGATGTTGAGACATAGCCCAACCATATAAAATATTCGCATCTAAGTACATCAAAAATTCTGATGACTTAGTGCTATCATATTCTCTATATACATATGATTTGATTTCGAATAGCGCTTACAGCACTGAACTAAACGACCACGATTACCAAATTGTATAAATTTGTACATATTAATATCTGTAAGCAATTACAGTTTTATTTTTGTTGTCGTTAGCATTGCATCCCATGAGAGACCGGGTGTTGTGTAATACTGAGCAGGGTTTAAGGAATAAATTTTCTTACAAAATTTTGAAAGTAACAGAACATCAGTCTTAAAATACAGTTCCATGTAATATTTGAGAATTTGAAATCTGAAAACTGTCCAAACTCTTTGTACATTGGAAAAGTCCTCAAGTGAACATTTTTTATTAGTTAAACCATTAAGGCATTTTGCTCTGTGGGAAGAGCTGACTCATATAATCTGTTCTCTGAGTCGATATACTCATATGGATTGACCCCCTTCCAACGTATTAGATGATATTAATTATCTGATGAAACTCTGACTTTGACATACATAAACTCTTTGTGTACGGGAGTAAACTTTTCTTATTCGTTAAACTATTACAGAATTTAGCTATGAAATGAAGAGCTGACACATGCAATCCGCTCTCTAAGTTGATATACTAATATGGAAGGACCCGCTTCCTATTTTTTAGATAAAATTCATCATAAGATGGAAAAAATGGTTTAACACTTTTGAAACCTTATTTATATCTATAGTACTACTAAGTGCATATAGACTTGTTGCCATGAAGCGGAATGTATCTAAGAATTTAATTTTATGGTTCAACTATGTTTACTTCCCCAATTCCCTATTCCCTAATTCCCATTGCCTAAAGTCTTTTCACGGATATAGCAAATGACTGCATTCCTAAAACTATTTTCTTCATCGACACTCATGATATATATAAGCTAAATAGCTGGTATAAATATCGCTGACATCTCTGATATGGGTGGACATTCCTTTCTCTGCAACTCGTGGGCACAATAAGCACATCAAAAGTAATATTAAGTTCCCACAGTATTTACCTTCGTATCAAGTCGCGAGACTAATGGAGGACCGAGACCTGGATGGGGGAAGGTCCTCACATGTGGTGGACCAGCCTCCACATCGTCCCACTCCAACACACAGGAGGGTGCCAATAGCACAGACCACCACCCCCGGCAACGAAGGCTTGCCCAAGCGGCACAGCGGCCAAAGAAGAAGGGGGAGTTCCTGCCACCGAGGGGCCAACCCGGTGGGCTGGATGACACGAACCGGCAGTTCACTGGTCAAATGGTATCTGTAGATACCTGCAGCAGGGTATGGCTCCGGAAGAGGCCCCCAAAAGAACCAGCAGCACGCTGACACCGCCGACGGCTTAAAAGGCGGTGCTCGGCGGCTAAGGGTGCTGCACTCGGTCCTGCGGGGGTACGACATCACCCCCATCAGTCGGTCCCTACAGCCGCACCTTAGGGACAGGCATGTGTCTCAAGAAGAATCTATGTCTGATCATAGAATCATACTTTTTAGAATAGAACTGAATACAGATAGCAGTGAACGTTGTCGCAACCCCAGGAAGACGAACTGGGAAGGATTTAAGTCGGCCCTACAGCTTAACTCCAGTGGTATCTCAGATATACCCACAACTCCGCTGGAACTAGAGTGGGCTGCAGAAAACCTTAACAAAAGCAAAATTGATGCTTTTGAGAGCAACTGCCCGGTAGGGAAGATGTTTAGAGAAAAAGACACCCCATAGTGAAACGATAGCCTGGAAAGGTTGCGCTTCACCACACGTCACCTCTTCAATAAGAAAGACGGAGTATGGGAGCGTTATCGCGAGAGTCTGACCTTCTATAACTGGGAGATTATGAAGGCCAAGCGAGCTAATTATAGGAACTTCTGCGAGAGCATAGGAAGTGCTAGTGAAGGCGCCAGGCTCCATATGGTGTTATCTAAATGGACGCCGAACTCAAATTTGGCACTGAAGCGTAAGGATAACTCCTTCACAAGCAACAATGTGCAAAAACTGAAACTAATGTTCGAGACGCATTTTGCAGGCAGTAAAGCCCTACATCAAGATGCTATCGAAATAGTAGATACGAGGTCTCCCCAATAAGTAATGAGACTAAGTCCATAAAATACGTATATTTAAAAATTATTATTATTTAAACTTCGGTCTGGTTAATCTCCCATCCCTCCTCTATCGATACATGTGCTCGCGACTTTCGTACGTTCGATAGTTCTCCAGCTGGAAGGCTTCGACTGGAATGTCCTTTAGTACCCTCGTCACGGCGGTCTGGATGTCAGTTATGGACTCAAAATGCGTTCCTTTCACGGCCAATTTTGTTTGGGGGAACAAGAAGAAGTCACAGGGTGACATATCCGGCGAATAGGCCGCTTGCAGCAACACTGCGATGTTTTTAGAGGTCAAAAACTGCGACACACTGAAGGCACGATGGCATGGAGCATTGTCATGATGATCCACGTTTTGGCAATCTCTGGACGGACTCTAATGACTCGTTTTCGCAGCCGATCGAGTACTTTCAGGTAGAAATGTTGGTTGACGGTCTGCCCAGGTGGTACAAACTCTTTGTGCACGATTCCTTTGCTGTCAAAGAAGCAAATCATCATCGTTTTCCCTTATGATTTGCTCATTCTCGCCTTCTTCGGTCTGGCTGCACCAGGAGGCAGCCACTGTTGACTTTGCCGTTTTGTTTCGGGATCGTACTGAAAATACCAACTTTCATCACCAGTAATTACACGATCGAGAAGAGTTGGATCAGCTTCAACCTGTTCCAGACAATCCTGTGAAATGGACATTCGCTCGTGTTTTTGCTCCGCCGAAAGGTTCTTCGGTACCATCTTTGCACACAGCTTTTTCATGGACAAATCATCAGTTAAAATTTTTCTGACGGTTTCTCGTTTCAAATTAAGTTCATCAGCCAACATTCGAATGGTTAGCCGCCGATCTTGATGCACGAGAGTGCGCACACGCTGAGCATTGTTGTCAGTTCGAGCTTCAACCGGCCTCCCACTTCGCGGTTCATCCCCAACCCTTTCACGACCATTTTTAAAATATTTATGCCATCGAAACACCTGAGCACGACTCAGGGCTTCATCACCGAACACTTTGACCAATTTACCGTACGTTTCCGTAACAGAATCGCCGAGTTTAACGCAAAATTTAATCGCGTACCGCTGTTCAATATTATGTCGTTCCATATTCGTGACACGCCTTACAAACACGTTGTCGAAAACACAACACAGCTGGAGAACTATCGAACGTACGAAAGTCGCGAGCACATGTATCGATAGAGGAGGGATGGGAGATTAACCGACCGAAGTTTAAATAATAATAATTTTTAAATATACGTATTTTATGGACTTAGTCTCATTACTTATTGGGCAGACCTTGTTGTAGATTTAAATCGTCGGCTAAGAACGGTCACACCGGAGAGACTAGAATGGGCAATTGTATCTTTACATCCCTTCAAATCTCCTAGACTGGACGGAATATCGACGGCATTCCTCCAACAGGGCCACTCCTCTGTCAGGAGAAAAGTCATTAGTAGCCTAGCCTTCGGATATATACCGATCGCATTGAGTAGAGCTAGGGTTGTTTTCATCCCCAAGGCAGGGAACAACCCCAAAGTCCTTCAGACCCATCAGCTTAACATCGTTTTTATTGAAACCGTTGGAAAAGCTGGCGGACTATAAAATTAGAAGCACTTTGCTAAAGCAAAGACTTTTTGCATCCAATGCAGCAAGCAAACAGAGCGGGCAAGTCCACGGACACTGCACTTTATCAATTACGGTGCACTATCAGTGCGGCAACCGATAATTAGGAAGTAGCATTGTGCGCTCTTGTAGAAATAGAGGGCGCGTCTCATGAGGCGATTAGGGCTGCTCTCTACTGGAGGGGCCTGGACCTTATCACCAGCAAGTGCATACTCGCACTGCTAGGGTCCAGGCTAGCCAGCACTGTGACAGTCTTAAGCACCAAAGGCTGTCCCCAAGGGGAGTATTGTCTCCACTACTCAGTTGGTAGATGAACTACTAAACAAACTTGCCACCAGAAGCTTTCAATGCCAGGGATAAGCCGAATACATTGTTATCGTAGCGCGAGGAAAATTTGAAGAAACACTCTGTGACATAGTCCGGTTACGGTTGAAGATAACGAGTGACTGGTGTGAGGAGGTTGGACTCAATCCTAAACCCCACAAAAATATATATATATTATTATTATATTTTATATGTGTTATTATTATGCGTTTGGCATTTCTATATAACGTCCCGGTTGTTACCAAGTTTTTCATTTATTAAATAATTAATTGCCATTCGCACCAAAGTTCCATCTGCGCGGGCATCTTTATACAAGCAATTTTAAGGTGGACCAACATTGTCAATTAATTGAACTAAAAAAATGCAATTTCGTTGGTCGACTATTACACCACCCATCAGCACCACCATTAAAACAAGACTTACTCGTAGAAATATTATATTGGTTTTGTCATGCTGTCTGTCTGTCAGTCTCGCAAATCGATACCACAATTTTAAGGCTACAGACCCCAAATATGTTTGTTGGAAATGTCCTTCAAAGATTGGGATGTGCAAATAACTTTACGAAATTATTTGTAATTTATTAGAAATAATGTTATAAAAAAGTTGATAGCGCAAATATCTATATATTCTGCAGTTTTTGAGTTAGAGCCTTTATACCTTTAATAATCGCCAATTCCGATATATCGTAAAGTGTAAACCGATTAATCTGAATATTTTCAAAAATTTTAAAGATGGAGTCACCAAACCAAGAAGTTAACTTGGTAGTAACCTTCTCCAAGGATCGGAGTGCCTTCGATAAAGTTTCGCAGAATGTATGACCATCAGCTTCAGAAAATTTTTTGTTTACATTTTTAATTTGTATTGGATAAATCTGTATTTTTCTTGCATACAAGCATAGTCTAGAGGTGAATAGCATGAAGCCTTTTTCAGTATACCGAGAAAACATCGAATCCGGCAACCAAATTATCGAGTTTTCGACCATATTAAAAGCGTATGCCAACCCACCTATTTGAATTTTTTGTCATCTATTTACCTTTGATTAGAATATATGTATTACATCCACTTTTGATTGTTATGAAGTTAAATTATTTTCCTATCCAGAGAAATGTCTAAGAGAGATAAAATTAAACAAAATGCCAAAATGAAGGTAAGCCGTAAAAAAACTAAAAGAGATATACAGTCGTTTAAGAAAGACAGAGACTGATAATCACAAGATAACTGTGGAGGATTTATTGGCGCGGCTTGGTACTGACTCGCAAAATGTAAGTTAAAGTCAATTAGTTTAGAGCTCATAGCAGTTACTATTATTGATGTCTTAGGGTGTTTCGCATTCTGATGCAAAGATGCGGCTTGAAATAGATGGTCCTAATGCTAACACCACCACCAAAGACTCCACAGTGGATACATTTTCTAAAAAATATGTTTGGTGGATTTGCTATGTTGCTCTGGTCAGGGGCTATTCTTCGTTTCATAGCATACCTTATCCAAATATTTACACAGTGTGACCCACCTGACGACAATTTGTTTTTGGGTCTTGCCTTGCTGGCAGTGGTCATAATTACTGGTTTATTTTATTACTTTCAGGTAATGTAAGATATGAACTTAAATTATCATAATACAGCAAAATCTTCACTTATAAGAGTAACATAAATCATCTGCCGTTATGGACTCCTTTAAATGTATCGCACCGCAGTATGCAACCGTAATCCGTGAAGGGGAAATTATTACCGTAACTGCTGCAGACCTTGTAATAGGTGATATTGTAGAAGTTAAGTTCGTTGACAGAGTACCAGCGGACATTCGAATTTTAGAGTCCCACGGTCTTAAAGTGGATAGCTCATCACTTACAGACGAGTCGGAGCCTCAGATACGATCTACAGAGCTTACGCATGACAATCCATTGGAGACAAAAAATTTGGCATTTTTCTCAACAAATGTACTTGAGGGAAACTGCCGTGGAGTTGTCAATGCAACTGGAGATAGAAGTGTTATGGGTCGCATTGCTTTCCTTGGTGCAGCAATATTTTTAATTGGCAACGTACCCGAAGGACTACTAGCTACCGTAACCGTATGATTGACACTTACGGCTAAACGAATGGCTTATAGAAATTGTCTTGTGAAGAATTTGGAGGCCGTCGGAACATTGGGTTCAACATCAACAATTTGTTCAGATAAGACTGGAACGCTAACTCAGAACCGCATGACTGTGGCCCATTTATGGTATGACCAAGTAATTGTGGAGTCCAACACTACAGAATCGTTTAAGGGATTAGAATTCAATAAGGAAGATAAGTCATTTAATGCGCTTTTGTTATGCGATGCCTTGTGTAATTCTGCTGACTTCAAAGGTGGCCGAGAAGATCTTCACCCACTAAAGAAAGATGTCAATGGTTCTGCATCAGAAGCAGCACTACTTAAATTTGTTGAAATTGTTTATGATGGCATAGGATCCGTGAGACGAACACATTTTAAAATCGCAGAAATACTATTCAACTCAACTGATAAGTTCCAACTGTGGAGGACATTGCCCAGAAACGCGACATTCCCATCAGTGAGGTAGATCCACGTCAGGCTAATGCGATTGTTGTACATGGAGGAGAGTTGCGTGAAATGAAAGCAGTAGATCTTGATGCAGTTATTTACTATCATAACGAAATAGTGTTCGCGCGGACTTCGCCGCAGCAAAAATTAATCATTGTGGAAGCCTGTCAAAGACGCGGTGCTATTGTGGCAGTAACAGGTGATGGTGTCAACGACTCACCGGCATTGAAACGTGCTGACATTGGGGTAGCTATGGGAATTACAGGATCAGAAGTTTCTAAGCAGGCTGCCGATATGATTTTATTAGATGACAATTTCGCCTCAATTATAATAGCTATTGAAGAAGGTCGTCTAATATTTGATAACTTAAAAAAGTCAATTGCTTATACTCTCACCTCAAATTTACCAGAGATTACACCATTTTTGTTTTTTATGATGTTTGACATTCCTCTAGCTCTAGGCACCATCGCTATCCTGTGCATTGACATCGGTACTGATATGTTGCCAGCAAGTTCTCTTGCATATGAAAGAGCAGAATCGGATATTATGTCTCGCATGCCTCGGGATGCCTATGAGGATCGCTTAGTTAATCAAAAGTATGGCAATTGTCATCGATTAAAACTTTTTTTAACAAATCCTTTGATTTAGACTTATTTTAATGGCTTACCTACAAATTGTAATGATTCAAACTGTAGCGTGTTTTTTCACATTTTTTGCAATCATGGCCGAACATGGATTTCCTCCTTCAAGGCTCGTGGGTATAAGGAACGATTGGGACTCTAAAGATGTTGAAGACTTAATAGATGGATATGGACAAGAATGGGTATGTTGAACTTAACCATGTATATTTAAGCGAAAACATAGGGCTGCCAAAATGTCTCATTTGACTGCCGAAATGATTTAATTACTTTCATTTATTGTATGAGAGTATGAAGCTTTGTTAAGAAGAGTTTTGAGTTTTGAAATTTTTATCAATTGATTATTACGCTTTTTCAAATTACCAATTTCAATGTTAACAAGAAATTCGAACAAATTTTATTTCTTAAAATCCTAGTCTACCGGCATTATCAACGTAAACGATAATCCGATGTACATTGCAATCTGCTGAGGCTCGATTGTTAGGATGTTGTGCGTTCGATGGAATCGTTAGTTTGGTATAAGTTCCCTTTGTAGTTTCATGCGTATTCATGTATATTGATGTTGTTGTATCCGGTCGCTGGGTTGTCTGTTTGTTGTCCTCCAATCGGGCATATGATGTCAACAAATATGTTTCCATAACGCTTTGACTGGTTACGGTTATAATGATCTGTTAGTAGTCCAGCAAGTATTACTGAATAGCTGACGTTTCATCAGTGCAGACTGTTGCAAATATCATATACATTTTCTCCCACATAAATATTTTATTGACACTTTCAATCTGGCACGATGAATCTGTTTTGTTATGGAACAGTTGCATTTCGCCGCTCATGTCGATGAAGAAAAGCGATTTTTTAGGTTTTCATTTCGACAACCCTTACGAAATTGTCTTTTCCATGGTAAACTCGAACGATTCAACATAAGGGCCATTGTAAGACTGTAGTATCGTCTTCTTTCAGTAGGACCAGTGCTCCTCCAGTGACGATGTTTCCCACTTTTGATGCGGCTGGGTTACTTGAATGTTTCACTGCCGGCTGGCGCGGTTAATGGTTCTCCAATAAGAAAATGTCCTGGTGTTTATGCAGTGATATCATTTGGATCATCTGCTAGAGGCGTTAAAGGAGAGAATTGAGTATTGCTTCTATCTCAACTATGACGGTTTGCCACTCTTCATATAATAAATTAGCAGTTGTCACATTTTTAAACAGCAGATGTTTAGCTGACCTTACCCCTGCTTCCCTTTTCGGTATATATTGAGCTAGCTCTTGAAGCTTGTTTTTTGCTTTTACAAAATTTGTTATTGCAGCGCAGTGTTTAGCACTTTTCACGTTGACTAATGAAGCGTCGCAGTGCTGCAATAAAAGCCGCTGTGGTAAGATCGCTTACTAATTCCAGATTATCTGCTTTTGAAGTGGAGCAACAAAAGATTCCAATGCATGTTGTGCTAAGCTTCTTTCAACGAATTTGTTGGTGGATTTGAAACAGTGCACAGTAGTCAACGAGAGAGTTAAAATGACACAATGCGGTGGTAGATTTCCCATTATCTGTCCCATTCATTTAGGCCTTGCTTTAGTGCACTTGATGCAGTTTCGAACAATATTTCTTGCAATACTTTCCCTTTATAATCCAGAATTGCTGTCTTGATATGGTCAGCAACGCTTGTGGGCAGAAATGCATATATTCTTTATGAACTATCCAAAAATAATTTTTTAAGATTGCGTCATTGTATGGTAAAAACTGTGGTTGCTAGGCGTCGAACAAGTTATTTGCTTCTTTCTCCAATCTCCTACTCGAAAGATTCCTGATTCAAAAAGGTGCAAGGGATTTAATTGCATTGTCTCTTTGTAGCAACTTTAGTCTTTTAATTTGTTTAATGTCCATAAAATCTATCTGTTGTATGTTGCGGATAACGATTTTTTGCTTCTTGAACTTTATTGAACTTTTATAAATGATATCCATCCTCTGGCGATGGCCATTATTGATTTTTGACTATTCCTTGGTGGGTTTGCTATCTGCACCTCATCTTTCGAAGCGAGAAAACGGTGGTGGCCATTTTAAAGGTGAGCCATGTAAGAACAGTGTACAATAAAACCACAAGCAATCTTTGGCGAGTTGAGCAGCAGCAGTTCCTCTAGACAGTACGTCAGACGCATTTTTGTGTTCATTGTGGATAGATGCGATTTGGCAAATAATGATTGGAATGCTTCAAATGCCCTTTCTGAAGCATGAACAAATGTATGAATTTCTGTTGCTACTACACTGTTGAGAATTTTCATCTCCTCCCTGTATCGTTTCCATTCCTCTTAAAAATTAACTGGAAGTTATTGTTTGTACTCAAATCCTTTCTTTTTCAGATTTTGCGTGAATGTTTTAGCCTTCATGACCACTGTTGAGAAAAGTCCCAGAGGATGGAAAATTCTGAAATTCTGATATCAGTTTTACCACATAAAATATCTATTTTGGGGATCCAAGTGATTCCAAGGGTTTTAATAGAGCAATCCTCATATGCGGTATGCTCCCGCTGAACATTTGAAACTGAATCTTCTTTTGGAACTCATTGTGGTAGATCAAGATTATTACCACACCATTTCCTGCTGTCTCTAAAGAGCATCTGGCGTTGTATTCCTGTTATGCAGTCGTCAATATAAAAATAATTTTCCAACGCAGCAGCAAATGGTAAAGCATTTTTTCCATATGTAACTGTTTTTAGTCTGTATTACCGTATATGCTCCGATGGCTTGCTGATAATATTGATCCCCGGGATTCTTCCATATACAATGTCCGTTGGGTAAATATGTTTATGCTGAACCACAGCAAAATTTAACATATTGAATTTTGCACAGTTGGTCCCTTGTGCATCAAGTCGTTGAGCGAATTTCCAGTTGACGTGACTGCAGACGCATTAAAGACCACTCTTAATTTCATTTTAGATCTGTTGGGCTTCACCACACAATGTTGCATTTCTTTCATATAACCCAGGGCACCGCATTCCTTCATGAACTGAGTGTAGCCGGCCTTAGTCACAGGATCTCGTTTGAGTCGTTTTGATAAGCACAAATATCTTCGCGTTGCTGGATCACGACTCCACCCTTGGTCTAAAACTTTTTTATAAAAATGGAGTCGATCGATAAGTTTCTTGTCGACTGCAATTTTGCTGTTTTTCGCATTGTGTCTCCAATTCCCATTATTTACCTTATCTTCTTAAGTCAGCACTGTGCACATACTTGTATACACAAAAATACATAGAGTAACAAGTAAGAATTCTGTAATCGAGTGACCTCGACTAAGATATACCCTGAATCCAGTTGTTAAATATATTGTAGTTTTATTGGCCAACTTCTCTTTAAAGAGTCTTGCACCCAAATGTGAGAAGATCTTCAAGTGCACTTGTTTAGAGGAAGCACTTTTTTTGTCCACCTATGCTCGAACTGGTTCAGAGGATTGCGACTTATTTTAATAAATGTAAGCCACGATAATTTTACATTGCTTTCTTTCATGTGTTTTTATTGTTTTAGTTATTTTAAATTAGAATTATCGTATGCGTTTGTATTTAAGTTATAAGCCTTATTTGTTAGCTTACCTTTTACTATTGATGCGCACTATGCCAATCCATAACCGTGACCGATACGTGTTAAAACGGGAGTGAGAACTAGATAAACTTGCATGTGCAATGTTGTGCTTAATTATTGGTTGGCTGCTGCTGCCTCTGACATACTCCCGTTGGAAGTGCGTGGGTTCCAACCGACTTGTTCTCAAGGGGCAGAACAGCGATCTTGCCAACGGCTCTTGACGGTGCCAGGTGCAGTTTTGATTAATGCAACCCGCGAGACTTCAGGACCACTATTGAATTTATTTTGAACATTTTGAACGTTCCTGAAGTAATGATAAGTAGCTGGTGCTCCATTTGCGCCAGAATGCCTGCTGTATTTGACATACGCGTGGATTGGTGATTGATGTCGATACGCGTTATGTCGGGTTCTTCGATTGTGGCATTTGGAGTTCCAGTCAAAAAAAGCCCAGGAGTGAGAACTTCTAGATCGCTTGGATTCTCTGAAATGGGACAAAGAGGTCGTGAGTTCAACATTGCAGAAATTTCGCATACAAGGGTACGAAGCTCATGAAATGTGAGAACAGATTTTCCAACGACGCGGTAGAAATGTTGTTTGGCAGATTTTACCGCAGCCTCCCACAAACCACCAAAATGAGGAGACCGAGGCGGAATGAAATTCGCTCAAAAAGAGTAGCCTCAACTCGTTTAGCTCATTCCGCGCTCCAACAAAATTTGTTGCATTGTCAGACCAGATTGAATTGGGTTTGCCTCTGATGCCGATGAATCGCTTTAATGAGGCGATAAACGATGCGGTTGATAAGTCCTCACCCAATTCCAAATGTACTGCCTTGGTGGCAAAACAACGAACGCATTTGCCGATGACTGCTGACACGGTTTTTCGCCCACCAATGGGCCAAAATCGATGTCGCAGTGCGGCCAGCAAACTTTGTGGTCCACTGTGTAAGAATTGGCGGTGAAAATGATCGATGATGGCGATGGTGACTGGGTGCTGAGCTTGCAGAATTATTGGGTGCTTTGCCTCGTAATCCAAAAACGAATTCTGAAGACGTCCGCCAACGGGAATTAATCCGGAGCTGTTCATAATCGGATTTAACGATATGAGCTTTGATTTCGATGATACGACCTTCTTTGTGAGCAAATCCTTGTGTTCTTCGGCGAAGTGAACCATTTGTATTCCTCTAAGTAGAAGATGTGTACCGGCCTTTATGTCGTCGACTGTAAGTGGGCCTTTGGAACGATCTTGATCATTCGTCTTGAGCTGAGAGAACCTGTATATGTATACAAAGACACGTTGAACTTCATGAACTATATGTCAAGGTCATGTCAAAATAAGGCATGACGACGACGTTCGGGCAGATCTGAGCGGGTAGGAACGTCTGGCGGCCAATCATCAGTAGATGAGCGTTGAAACTCAGGTCCTTCACGCCAAAGACTCGATTCCAAAAGTTCGAGTGCTCCGCAGCCACGTGATAATATGTCAGCTGGGTTCAAATGGGTAGGAACATGGTTGCAAATCATCCCCTTGGTGCGCTCCTGAATCTGAGATATCCAACAATAGAACCGACAAGGGTGCGGTGCGCATTTAGCGATGTTAGAGACGAGCTCTGATAGTAGATATGCAGCGGCTAGTTCCAGCTTAGGAATTGTAAGCGTTTTTAGTGGTGAGACTCTTGATTTGGAGCATAGAAGATGAGAGGAGTAGGCACCCTGCGCTTCTGATCGCACGTATACACAAGTGCCGTATGCGGCTAGGCTTGCATCACAGAACGCATGTATTTCCCATGATGAGTGCGGCTGCAGCACAAAGCGAGGGAATTTCAGCGTACCAGCCACGGCTATTTGGGCGATGTGCTCAATCCAGGCAGAGTGTAGAGACTGAGGAAGGGCTTCGTCCCAATTGAGTTTGTCCTTCCACAGCGTCTGTAAGAATATCTTTAGCTTCGTGATTATAGGAGATATTAACCCGAGGGGGTCGTAGAATTTGGCGATTGTGGCTAGTATTGTACGCGTGGTTACACTGTTGTCGGAGAGAGTAGACGACGGACTGAATAGCAGATAATCAGAGTTGGTATCCCAAGCCAAACCCAGGGCCTTCTTGACATCGGTTCCATCGTCGAACTTTACCATTTTTTCGCAGTCCGCTTCCAGCTCGCCATCCAGAGCAGTTTCTTCATTTGAACACCATTTGCGAATAGGGAAGTGCCCTCTTCGAAGCAGCTCCTTGACCTGCTGACGAATTTCAACAACTTCTTCAATACTGTCGCCTCCAGTAATTAGATCGTCAACGTAGAAATCCCTTCTAATGATTTTTGAAGCAAGTGGTAGCGAGTTTTCTTCGTCGTAAGAAAGCTGTTGCATAGCTCGAATAGCTAAAAATGCCGCAGGCTTTGTTCGTATGTGACGGTGTTTAAGTGTACACCTGGACTTCATCGCTCGCCTTGTCGCGCCATAGGATGCATTGAAGGAGTTGGTCTGGATGAGTCACGCGAACACAACGGTACATTTTGCAGATGTCCCCGCATAAGGCAACCTTATAAAATCGAAATCGAAGTAATGTGGTGAATATTTTTGGTTGTATGGATGGTCCTGCAAACAATAAATCGTTTAGAGAGAGTCCAGATGTGGTTTTTGCGGAGCCATCAAAAACGACTCGCAACTTGGTAGTGGTACTGTCAAGCTTCTGCACGCAATGATGAGGCAAAAAGTATTGAGGTACAGCAGATTGCTTGGAGGCTAATGACATGTGCTTCAAATCAATGTATTCGTTCATGAATGCAACATATTGCGACTTTAAAGATGCATTTTTGGCCAGTTTCGATTCGAGTGCATTGAATCGACGTAGGGCACGATTGTATGAATCACCAAGCGCATCGAAGCGATCCTTGGCTGGGAGCCGAACTGTGTACTCGCCTGATTCAAGACGCGAATAATTGCGGAGAAATAATTGCTCACAAATAGTATCCTCCTCCGACGGCATGTCTGCAGCGCCGCAATAATTGTCGATTTCCCAGAACTGTTTGACTAAATCGAACAACGGTTCCGATTCCGAATCCTTGATCGCTGCAGCTAGAGATGAGTGTTTGGGAATAGCACAGCCTCCAGAAACTATCCAGCCTAATTTGGTCTTCTGAAGCGTAGGTAAATGATTTGCCAGACGAACTTGCCCAACGCAAAGCAAGTCGAAAAATATGCCAGCGCCAATTAGCACATCGATCGTTTGACATTTGTAAAAGAGCGGGTCAGCGAGGTGGCAGTTGTGTGGTATTTTCCATCCAGTGGTATTTATATCAAAGTGAGCCTGATAATCAGTTATCTTTTGCGTTACGACTGCAGAAAATAATCCTTGATATGAGCCAGTAGCTGATTGCGCAACAATGTCAGCTGCTTTGTTGAGCGAGATAGATGATTCGCCTATGCCTGATACTAACATATTCGAGCGGCGTAGTTCCAACTGAAGCTGGTTGATGAGACGAGTGGTAACAAAGTTGAGCTGCGATGCTGAATCCAGCAGAGCTCTACATGGTACGACGGTGCCAGATCGATATTCTGACAAGTATAATAGCCGTTGCGAGCAGCACGTAATCGTTCTCATTTTGTTTCAGCGCTCTAGGTGGCGATGTGGATGCGGAAACAAGGGATGCACCTTGAGAACGCGTTGTGTCGGGCAGCTGAGATGCAGGAGAACTTGTGTCCATATGTAGCAATGAGTGGTGCTTCTGTTGGCAATGTTAGCAGTGACCAGATTTGCATTGCTGTAGACTATGCCCTTTTCGAAGGCAGTTAAGGTAGAGGTGCAGCCTTTTAGCTTCTTTATAGCGAATAGTGGTGTGTGCGTTACCATGGCAAATTCTAAATATTCCATCATGCGGCATCTCCTTTCCAAGAATATAGTCATGTCGGTCCATTTTCGCAGCCCTTTCATGGCAATGTTTTCTCCGACTTCTCCTGCGTGGCTTGATCCAATTTGGATGTGATCAGGTGAATCAGCAACCCATCTGCAATGTCGTCAGCAGATGCCACTGCGTGCAACGCGCGCAAATGTGTATTAATACTGTCACTCAATTGAAGCAGACTGATCGCCGAGCCCCTTTCCACTCCTGAGAGCCTGAATATGGAACGTACGTGTGCCTGAAAATGCAACAATTTAATGTCAAAATGATTTATTAACATGGCTTTGTCGTAATTATCTTCCGTTGGATCGAAAGCGCGAATCGCTTCCAACGCAGGTCCTGCCAGGCATGATCGAAGGTGCTGAAACTTCTCCACTTTAGTTAATTCCTCATTTTGGCCGACGTCAGTGTTGTACATAGCGAAGAAATGGGGCCAGTCGATGTATGCTCCGCCGAAACGTGGAAGTTCAAATTGCGGTAATCTAGAGAGACGAGCTGCG
>JAWNNC010000080.1:0-115750 GCA_035043275.1 Drosophila tanythrix
AAAATATCTGGGTTGATAATATGTGTTTGTGTGTTGTCGCGTCTCTCCCTCGGGGCTGGTCTTGGTCTCGTTCGAGTCTGCTTCGGCCCTCCCGTTGTATACTTGGCTGTATGTTCCTCCACTGTCCGCTATAGCCATGAATATTGTTCTGTTGTGCCTTGGTGTTGGCTCTGTATGGTGGTTTTGACGCATCTGTGGTGGTTCCATGTGTCGGCGTGATGGCTCCATGCGTCTGTGTTGAGGCTCCATGAGCATTCGCTGTGGAGTGTTGTGGTCCGTGTGCTCCACGCGTCTCTGCTGAGGCTCTATGTGCATTCGCTGAGGAGTGCTGTTATCCGTGTGCTCCACGCGTCTCTGCTGAGGCTCTGTGTGCATTCGCTGTGGACTGTTGTAATCCGTGTGCTCCACGCGTCTCTGCTGAGGCTCTCTGTGCATTCGCTGCGGAGTGCTGTAACTTGGCTGCTCTATGCGGCTTTGTTGTCGCAACTTCTCCCTGTCGACCTCGAGTTCCTCAAATTCGGCTGCCAAGTGCATCAATTCCGCCAAGTTCTGGAATTGACCGTATGCTGTGTAGCTGTGTTTTCCCCGCGTAAACTGCAGTGGCCGCATTAGCGTCTGCATCTCCACCATGTACGTTTTAAATGGCTCGTTTATAGCCTGACGTCTGTGGGTAACTTCGTCCCTCAAGTTCTCAAAGTAATCCCTCGGCAAGAAATATTTTTGAAAACTCTGGACGAATGTTACCCATGTCGTCTAGTGTTGATTGTTGGCTACATACCATTTCAGAGCCATTCCCGGCAGTAGTTCAGGCATGGCTCTTGGAACCAGGTTCAATTTGAGTCCATACGTATCCGCAGACCACTCGACTTGTTCCAAAAATTCTAACGGCTCCGTGGTGCCGTCGAAGCGAAATTTCCACTCCCGAACTTGTTTCGCTACCCTCGGGTATTCTTGGGACATAGTCGTCGCCGTGTGGTCGCTTATGGACACTCTCCTTGAAGGCTGTGGTGCGGGTGTTCCCCATATTGTGTGGCTTGCGTCTCGTGCGCGCGCTTCTGCGCTGATTGCCGGTATGCTCAATTGGACGAAATCAATGTTCGTTGCTCCTCTTGCATCCGGAACTTGACCGATTTCTTTGGCCGGTGAATATTTGCCATGAATCGCTGCCAATTCCACAATCCGCGTGCTGTATGGGAGTCTGGATTCGTGAGTGACTACCCACTCTCCGAATTATCGACGCATAACATCCAGTGTGCCACTCAGCTCCACTTGGAATTCTTCTCCATACTTCAGCACTTCATCCTTTTTTAGGTTGTAAATCCATCCCGCAGTGCATAAATAAATCTGTGCAAGCAAAGAAACATAATAAAGAAACCATTGTTAAATATATAATAAAACCCAAGTGTCATTAATTATCGCAACCACCAATGTTGGGCGCCAGTTGTAACGGACCGTTTTGCTTATGCCGGGCTAAAACTCAGTCGAGCTGTGGGTCCGTGCAACAAATTTATATTTGATTGCGTTTGCGATAATTGACAACACGTGGGTTTTATTATATATTTAACAATGGTTTCTTTATTATGTTTCTTTGCTTGCACAGATTTATTTATGCACTGCGGGGTAACGGCGGTCCACTGAAGCCCTTGGTCAGCTTCGAAGAGTGCAGCTGTTCGCAAGAGTTTGCTTCAGGCGCTTCGCGTACCAGCTAGGTAAATTCGTGATTCTGCCTGCCCGACAGCGACACCGTACGGCACTCTGTTTATCCACCAGGATTCGGTCGCACACGCGCTGACTAAACACAGGTTTTCCACTCACTTACTTTCACCTAGTTGGCACGGATTTGCCTGTCATTACGCTCAAGCGTGTCAAGGATTCCACCTCTCACCCGATTTCAGGACTCCAATGTCCTGCGTTGTCCTTCGGCGTGGAGTTGATCCCTCGGCTCTCCTTGCTTGTGTGTCGTCCTGTTTGACACACGATCGCGCTTCTCCACGTTGTTCTTGCATTTTCACTATTGGTTTCACACTTCTGTATTTGTTTTATGCAGAGTTTCCGCTTATTATTACTTTTCAAATTGACTGACTGACCTCTGACTGACTGACCTGTGTTGAGTGCTGCGACGCCCTTTTAATAGTCCTGCGTCGCAGCCTTTTGTCGCGACTGTACCGAAAATCACGTGATCGCCTTGGTGGCGAGCTCTTTGGTAATTTTCCACTACCCTTTTGCTGGCGCCAGCCCATGTCTGCCGTTAGTGCGAGTATGGATGGCGATATTGCGCTCGTCAAACTCCTCACACTATAACGGCACATGTCCTAACGGACATGTGTGTCAGACACGCTCATATGGCTGACAACCTGCGCACGAAAGAGAGAGGGCGAAAGAGAGTTTAATCGCCGCAACTGCAATCAGGGTCGGATTTCGGTCTGATATGCAGTTACTGTGAGGAGCCCATATAGCGTAAATGTATATTTCTGTACATTTAATTGCCAACGCTATATGGTTCCTCACAATTTTAATGTTAATAAATTATTGTACATACAGATTAATTCATTTAGAAACCATTAGGCAGATGATTTTTTCTATGGGCTGTAACGGACCGTTTTGCTCTGCCGGGCTAAACCCAGTCGAGCTGTGGGTCCGTGCAACGAATTTGTATTTTGTCGCGTTTGTGATAATTAGAACACGTATTGTATATATGTTTTGCACAATGGTTTTCTTTATTTTTATTCTTCGCTCGAACAGCTTTGTGTTTGTACCGCGGGGTGACGACGGTCCACTGAAGCCCCTGGTCAGCTTTGAAGCGTGCACCTGTTCGCGAGAGTTTCGCTTCAGACACTTCACGCACCAGCTAGGTAAATTAGTGGCTCGCCTGCCCGACAGCGACACCGTACGGCACTCTGGTTATTCACCAGGAGACGCTCGTACCCGCGCCGTCTAACCACAGGTTTCGCACATTTGTTTTTACCCAGGCACGGGTTCGCGGCCCCGCGAATCGTGCGGCGGATTCGTCCAGCTCGGGGTCGACGGCAGCTCGGGGAAATGTTCCCGGATCCCCTCTGGGTTGATCCCCTCGAGGTCGCTCGGGTAGCGGCTTCGTAGCCGACGTCCATTTCCTTTTCACGCGGACTACACGCACCAACCGTCCCACGCGCATCACGCGCGCTTTGAACGCCGTCCAATGGCCATGCGCACGGTCGGGCCCGCTCCCCTCCCATGCAGAGGTACAGCGCCGCTGGGCTTTGCACGAGGATTTGGGCGCGACCGGCAGTGACCACTGGAGGCCGCTTGGCCGCCGTGAGGTGTTGGGTTTTGTGCGTCCATTCTGGTCATCTTCGATTGCCGACTGTGAAGTTGTGCATAATTGCGGCGCATTATATACCCTTTTGTGTGGGTGTGTGCGCTCGCGTCCCTTATCCCTTGGGTTGGCGTTCTATTGGCCGATGCACGTCTCGACACTAGTGTGCGTGACTAACCAACGGTATCCTGTGCAGTTGTTGCTGGATTTTCTCTGTGCACGCCTCTACACTAGTGTCATAAAACGCTCTTGCTCAACGCCGAGCAAAACGTTTTTGGCAGTCGTTGCACTTGTAGCTCTCCATAGTGCAAGCATTGTTGTTGCCTATTTTCGCCAAAGCGGCGAGCGAAACGTTTTCAGCGGTCGCTGTGTTTGCGCTCTTCATAGTGCAAGCATTGTTGTTGCCTATTTCCGCCAAAGCGGTGAGCGAAACGTTTTCGACGATCGCTGTGTTTGCGCTCTTCATAGTGCAAGCATTGTTGTTGCCTATTTCCGCCAAAACGGCGAGCGAAACGTTTTCGGCGGTCGTTGCACTTTTGTTCTCTTCTTAGTGCAAGCGTTTTTGTTGTCGCTTTTTGTACGAGCGGCGAGCTAACTGTCTTGAGCAGCTGCTGCGCTTACGCTCTTGATAGTGCGAGCAAAACGTCTTTTCTTTTTTGGTTGTCACTTTCTGTAACCGCGGCGAGCTAGCTGTTCTCTTGTCAGCGGTAAGCATAACGCTTTCGGCGGTCACTGCCCTTGATTCCCTTAGTGAACTCTGGAGTGGGTCATGGCCATCCTCTCTCTCAGCTGTTGTTCACTTTTACCGCAATCGGCGTGTGCTCTCTGCACATTCGCTGCGTTCAGGGCTTTTGATGATTTAATATTTATGTATTTTTTTTGTTATTCTTATTATTGCATGGTGCATTTTTGTTTTAGTTATGTTTATATATATATATAAATATATATATATTTATTTATTGTTATCTTTTCGGTGTATAAGTGTGAGTCCAATTTTAGTTTTTGGAGTCGCACTTATCTTCCCCCCTTTTTAATTTTGGGGATCTGGGAACTCACCCGTCGCCTTGCTGTGTGGCTTCAAGTCGCTCACGTGTGCCGTCCTTATCCGCTTGTCTGCCGAGCTCCTCAGTTTGCAGATCACCGGTGATTTGAAATCTATTATTTGGTACGGGCCGCCGTATCTCGGTGCAAGCTTGGCTGCGAATCCCTCCGCCGCATTCGATAGATGGTGTAATTTCACCCACACTCTATCTCCGACTTTGGGGCTCCATTGCCTGCGACGAAGGTTGTAGTGCCTTGCCTGATCTTGAGATGCCTTTTCTAAGCTTCGCCGAACAATTTCGAAAATGTCTTTTAGTTTATTTTCATTTTCGTTCGGCGTTTGGCTTACTTGACCCGTACCGATTGCCACTTCGTCAAACAAAGTTTTCGGCAGTCTCGGCTCCCGGCCTTGTGTGATGAAGGCAGCGCTGTATCCGGTCGTGCTCGAGACGCTGGTGTTGACTGCTAGTGTCAGCTCTGGGAGCGCCTCATCCCAGCGTCTTTGATTGTCTTTGGCGAATTGCGCAATCATTGTCTTTACCGTCCGATTGGCTCGCTCCGTTGGGTTTTCTTGGGGGGTGTACGGCGCGGTGAATTGGTGTTTCACTCCCATCTCGCCCAGGAAGTTTTTAAACGCCTTGCTGGTGAACTGTGTGCCGTTGTCCGTTATCAACACCTTTGGCACTCCGAACCGTGCCAGAATCCTCTCCCGGAAGGCCTTTTGCAGCGATGCCGTTGTAGCGCTTCTAAGTGGCACCATTTCGGTCCACTTCGAGAAGCGGTCTACAAATACCAGCAGCATCGTGTTTCCATGGCTGGACCTCGGCAATGGTCCCACGAAGTCCGCACATACCGTGCTCCACGGCTCTTCGGGAATTTGGGTGAGCATGTGTCCGGCCGCGGCCAATTGACTTGGCTTATATTGTTGGCATGTTTCGCATTTTTGAACATATGCTCTCACGTCTCTATATAAGCCTGGCCAATAGTAGCGCGCTGCTACTCGGGATATTGTCTTCCTGCTCCCCGTATGGCCTGCGGTAGCGGTGTTGTGGTTCTCGTTCAGCACCTGTGTCCGCTTCCCGGTTGGCACACACAGTTTCCAGCTTGTGACATCCTCCGTTCCAGCTCGATGAGGGATGTGCCTGTATAAGTTTCCAGATTCCTCCATATAATCTGGAAACTTTGTAGCATGTAACCTATCTATGGTGAGCAGGTGTGGGTGTAGCGTTCCAGGAGAGTTGCACGCGCTGGCTCCGGCTGTATGGTTGGTAGGTGGTCGGGGTTAAATTCCAAATTGCTGGCGCTACTTGCTCTCTTTGCCTAATAATAATCAAAAGATATCGCGTGCATTGACAGTTCGACCTATTACTGGGAAGGAGGAAGGTAGGAAGGGAGGAAAGAGGAAGTGGACCGATCAAACACACTAAAAAATGGAGGCGACACTCCTCGCCTGTCGTTGTGCGCGCTGGGCTGGTGTTTTCGCCGCAGCAGATGCCCACCCTACCATGATCATCCGGTCCTAACCTTAATACTACGGATGATCCCTAGACAACGACTATTCAAGTCATCCTCTAATTACGGCGCGTTGCATGACTCCCCAATGATAAAATTTTACTTATTCATATTTCACTAATTAACAAATTGGTTTATTTTCATTTTTCTTAAATGTAATTATTATTTTATTCCTTAATTTAATAGTTTATATAATATGTATCTATTATTATATAATATTGTTTTTTTTTCTTGGATTGTGTTCTTCATTTATTTATATATATATCTAGGTGTATTTACAAAAAAAAATTCCTTAATTCGAGAAAATATTAACAAAAAAAAAATTATCTAACACAAAAAAAAATTTTCCATGTTTTCCTTACTTATTTATATTTATAACTCTAATATTACTATATTCTTTTTTTTCTTATTTCATTTTATATTTATCTCTTCATGATGTAAAAATTAAGGTAGATTCATTTATTTACTTATTTTTATATTCACTTTAAGCTTCACTACAGTAGGCAACTAGAGATTCTTTGACTTAAGGTGCGGCATGCTTTTAGGCTGACTTTAGTATATTCAGTTTTCCTAAAAGCTCGCTCAGCTTCTGCTCAAGGAACTTAACGGGGAGTTATAGCTCTCTCTCTCTTTCTTTTTCTTTGAGAGAGCTTCTTTTTTTCGCACGTGCTAACTGATTTTACATTTTAACGCACTTTAAGTCCAAGAATCCACCGACAATAAAAATTTTAATAAATTTCATAATAAAGGAGCAGATGCACTTACTTGTTATATATCCACGTCGAAAAGATCTTTTGCGGCGGCGGCTCTGGACTCCTGGGAGGGTTAAGTTTAATATTAAAAGTTTTAGTGCCGGTACCTTTATCACTGGGTGAAAGCTTTTTTTTTTTGTTTGTAGTTATTTGCTCACTTACTATTGATTGCTTAACTAATTTAGCTTATCTACATATGAAATTATATTAATTATTTAAATTTTTTTTTGTAATATAATTAATTAACAGAAAAAAATTTTAAATCACTACAAAATTTAATCATACTAATTTTAAGTTTATAATTTTTTTTTCTTCTTTTTGTTTTACGGCATTCTGTTTTTGGTTTTTTGCTTTATGTTGTGGTATCCAACAAACGGGCGATATGCGAAGTGTTGAACTCGCGATCCAGCGGTGACTGTACCATGGCGCCGACCGGTGAACTCACGTGGCGTTGCGGGGCGTGGCGTGATTTCATTTCTCCTCCAGGCGTATTTTGTCTCCAGATTTGTCGTCAATAAGTATTTTTAGTAAGGTGCACAGGGTCCACTGGTGGGCGGCGGGAAGCGCGTCTCCGAGCAGCGAGAATTATAGCGCCCACACAAAAAAAAATGACTCTTTGTCACCAAAAAAAATATATATTTCTTTTTTTTGTTTTTTCTTTTTTTTTAAAAAATTACATTGTCTTTCTTTCACGGAGAGGGATCACACGGTTCTTTTTATTAACCTTTTATTAACTTTAAAAAAAACTTTGGTTAAACCCGATTTATCTCCGACACGTGTGCTTGTCTTTTTTTCTCTCATAATCTCCACGTGGCGAGTAAAGAACAATAAAATTTAAAGTCCAGACGGTGGACCCTGGCAAACCAATCTTAATGACCAACGGAATTGAACTGACCTTGCTCGATATTAGCTTAAAATGACCAACCAAGAATGTGCAACGGCTCGATGTTTCACTACTGCATCCCCTAGAGGGCGTTGGCCAAAGCTCGGCAGGGTATTCGATCTATGGCCTACCTTTAGGCATAAGTTTTTTTTTCTTTTGCTTTGGCAAGCGCATTACATTTTCCCCCCACTAAAATCACGCTTGAGGTGGAACACAACGAGCGGGATTCACGCTTGCAGAAAACGATTCATTGTTTTATATCCTTCGCATGGAATTTGCCAATAAGTCTGCCTTGAGAGTCTTCCAGCTCGTAGTAACAATTACCCAATTTCCTACGAATTCGGGCTTTGACGAAGCTTGGGGCTAGCTTAGAACTGTAACCCTTCGCAAAGTTGCTTTGCTGAAAATTGCGTCTATACACCTCTTGGCCAACTTTAAATGACACTTCCCTGGCTCGCAAGTTGTATGCTCTTTCGTTTCGGGCGTGCTGAGTTCGCATGGTATCTTTCGCCTTACTACGCAGGAGATCAAAAGAGTCTTCTCGACTAAATTGTAGACTGCGATCATCTAGCATGCCTAGAGTTCGCAATAATTTGTAGCTACTGCCGTTCGTGACCATATGTTGGCCGAATGCCAATTTGTAAGGGCTTGTGTTGATCGCTAAATGAAAGCTTGACCGAAGTGCACAACTTATGAAACTTAATTTCTCATCCCAGTTACGCTGGTTTGGATCAACATATGCCTTGATGGCTGAGAGAACGGACCGGTTGACTCTCTCTGACGCATTAGCCTGGGGAGAATAAAGTGCTGTATAGGTATGGGAAATTTTGTATTGGTCTAGCAAGGAGTTGAACGTTTTTGACTTAAACTGAACTCCGTTGTCAGACACTATGGTTTCGGGTATTCCGAAACAGTGGAAGAGATCTGATTCCAGATACAGTCTGACAGCTTCCGCAGTACATTTTCGGACGGGCTTTAAAAATGGAAATTTCGACATATGGTCCAGTACAACGAAAATGCCTATATTCCCAGACTTGCTGCGTGGATAGGGTCCCAAAAAATCGACAAACAACTTTTGGAAGAACCTCAGTGGTTGACCAAGATTGCCCAATTTTGGTTTCAAGGTCCGATTGGGATGCTTAGTAGCTTTACAAATATCGCAAGCATTTATATAGTTCTTAACATCGGTTACCATGTTTGGCCAGTAATAATATCTTCTGAGCTTTTCTAAGGTTTTGTTGATTCCTCCGTGTGCATGCAAGGGATCATCATGGGCTGCTTTAAGAGCTGACAATATCAGGGGCTGCGGCACCCAGAGTTTCCAGCATAAATCATCTGCTACCTTGGAGTCTGCCGCATGCTCTGAGCGACGGTAAATGTAATCATTTTCAATCTTTAAGTCTGGTAAGGACGATTGAGTTGTGCGGATCTGGTTTTTCAAGGACTCGTAGGCTAAGGACTTGAATTCCGGTGACTCTAAGTCGACTATTAAGCTATTAAGCACCACGGAAGACAAATCTTCCGAATAAGTACGTGAAAGCGCATCGGGTACTATATTTTGGCTGCCTTTTTTGTGCTGTATCTTGAATATAAACCCTTGTAACTTAAGAGACCAACGGGCCAGCCGGGAACTAAGATCCACTTGGGTCATGAGCCATTTTAAGGATGCATGATCCGTGATCACCGTAAACTCTTGACCTTCTATATAGGCCCTAAATTTTTTTACTGCCAAAACAGCCGCATAGCACTCCTTCTCCGTGACCGTATACTGCCTTTGGCATCGATTAAGTTTTCTTGACATGAATGCAATCGGCACCTCGTCACCCTCACTATTGGTCTGCATCAGCACAGCTCCAACCCCAGTGTGACTAGCGTCACAATGTATTGAAAAAGGCTCAGCAAAGTTTGGGCTATGCAATACAGGAGCCGAACACATTTGATTCTTTAGGGACTCGAATGCCTGTTGGGCTTCCTCGGTCCATTCAAATTTTCGATTTGTCTTTAGAGTATCGGACAATGGAGATGCGATAGCCGCATAATTTTTGATAAATTTGTGATACCAGCCAGTCATGCCAAGGAACCTACGAACTTGCTTTACTGATCGTGGTATTGGAAAGTCCCTTACAGCGACTATTTTTTCAGGATCGGTACTAATGATGCCATTGTCTATAACATGACCCAGGTACTTAACCTCCGATCTGCAGAATTTGCTTTTCTCGATATTAAGCGTTAGATTAGCGCGAGTTAAATTAGACGCAACTATAGTCAGGACTTCCAAATGATGATCGAAGCAATCGGAAATAATCAGTAAGTCATCCAAATAAATAAATACCTCATTACGCAAATGTGCCGGAATTATTTTATCCATCAGTCTGGACATAGAGTGTGGGGCATTGGTGAGCCCGAAAGGCATGACCACAAACTCGTACAATGGGCGACCAGGAACTGTAAAGGCGGTCTTGTCGCGAGAGTTTGGGTGGAGAGGTATTTGCCAAAAGGCATCCTTCAGGTCAAGGCTTGTTATGAACTCGGCTTTCGGCAATCTACTCAAGATCCCATCGATTAACGGCATAGGGTATGCATCCTTTACAGTTACTTCATTAACCTTTCTGCTATCAATGCATAACCTAACTTTCCCGGGCTTTTTTACTAGTACAACTGGGGACGACCAGGAGCTGTTTGATTCCTGAATCACTCCAAGCTGCAACATCCGATCGAGTTCTTCATACATTAGCTTCTCCGTAGCAGGCGACACTGCATAATGACGCTGCTTTATAGGTTTAGCCTCTGCTACATCAATCACATGCGAAATTAGTGTTGTTCTACCCAATCCTTTCTTAGTAAAGGAGGGAAACAAATTTATAGTTTTCTGCAGCAGTTTTTGTTGTATTGGAGTCAATTCTCGAATTGTCGGATCGTTTAGGGATGAAATATTGAGGCTTTGCGTCATTAGATGCAAGGGTAATAAATCGAAAACTGTCCAAAAGTCAATTCCAAGGTAAAGATCTGCAGCTAGAGAAGGAACTAAATAGAACGTCAACTTCTTAGCCTCCCCGGTAAATTACTTCTGCCATTACTTTGCCCACTATGTTTTGACCTTTTCCATCAGCTGTCCTCACTTTGGCGTTCATTGACTTATACTTTAGATCTCCAAGAAGGAGCTCAGAAGCGAAACTACCCCCTATACAGCTGACTGAAGCCCCAGTGTCCATAAGTCCAGAGTTTTACCGAAAAGCATTACCTGGGCATGAGGGCGTAAGTCGTTAGGTACGGCTATTATCGAGGCTAACAGCAATTTTTTTTCTTTACGGCATTCATTTTTAAAGTAATTTCTACGAAGTTTTGAACGATTTTTTTGTAAATCTGGTAAGTCAACATAATCGTTGAAGAGTAAGTCTGGTTGAATGGATTGACAAGAGGCTGGAAACGACGTGGTTAGTCGGTATTGGTCGCTTTGTTGACCAACTGTTTGCGTACACCCCTCTGCGGTGCACGGGCGTGATAGTTTTTTGGAACGCTTGCAGTGCAGTTTCTACAACTAGGTTTGTAAGTGTCTGCTTTTCCGCAACCATAGCAAAATACTTTGCGCTCTGCCATACACTCTTGGTATCGGTGTCCCTTTCCGGCGCAGTTCCAGCAGGACAAGTCCACCACCGACAGGTCATACTGAACCTCGGATGCAGTCTCTTCGTCGGGGACCAGCTCCGGTTCGGTCTCGGAAATGGCATTCACAACACGTCGAGGTGCAGCCGCTGATGGCTTTGCTTTTGCAACGGCTTGGAAGAAAATTTCTCGCGTCCGAACTAGGTGACGCAATTCCTTCACAGAGTTAGCAGGCTCATATAATATCTCATGCTGAATGTCAGCCAACAAGTTGGCTCTTAAGGTTTCTACCAAAGACTTTTCAGACATGGGCTCTGACAGTTTGTCAGCTAAGGCAGCAATGATCCCATAAAAATCATCAAATGATTCATTGGATCTTTGCTTACGGTGTTCTATCTCGGTTCGAATGTTCCTATCCGTCCGGTCATCCTTGAATTGACCACGAAGGGCAACGCACAGGTCATTCCAATAAACTTCCGGGACACTTTTATGATAGCGCCAGTACCCTTCACTAGCGCTGCCGTCAAACAAGTTACTGGTATATCTGGCCGTCAATTCAAAATTTCCATCCAACGTTTGCTTTGTTAAAGCTTCCACTCGATATAAAAAATCTTCAATGGACATCGTGGCCTTGCCGGTGAACCTAATTTTCCAATTAGCCATTATCTGACTTATTCGATCTGGCCGAATGTCAAAACCTAACCTACCATTAACAGGAGTTACGGTTGCTGCCGACTGCGACCTATCTCCGCCAGCATGAAGGGAGTTTCCGAAATGCAGTGCCGGATTGGTTGTAAAAGCATTCCCAGCTGCCTGGTTTTGAGCTAAGCCCGTAGTCGTTGCCATTGGAGAGGGAAACCGAAGAATTGGCTCTGTCGCTTGATTTTCTAGATCAGACGGAGGCCGCAAGCGAGAAGGAGATACATTCGCAAGGTTGACAGTTGGACTAACTCTCAGACCTTCTGAAAGGGCTTGGACCAACCTGTTCGTTTGGTCGGCCAAACTGGTAGCAATCAGTCGGGTTTGCTCAACCATAGCCACTCTTATAGTTTCGTCCATCGATTGTTGCATCGATTCCAAGTTTGGAATCTGTTGCCGACGAGTTGCTGAGCCCTGGAACAAATTAAGATCTTCGGCGTTGCGCATTTCGGCTTGATCGGGATTTATATCACGTTTCGCCTGAGATCTGGTCTGAAGGGACTGAAATGTTGAGGGATTTCTTGGATTTGACGTAGATGGTCCAATGGGACTGAGATTTTCAGTTGAAGCCGAAGTTAGGCGCGTCAGACTCTGATTACAGCTTGGGCACACCTTCCTTTTGCCGCCTTGAGAATTAAAACACAGTCGGTGAAAGTAATGGCCACAAGAGGTTGCTACTAACTGACATTGGTAAACTATTATCTCCGAACAAATGAAACAATGTTTGCCTGTGCCCCTAGCTTGAGTTAAATCTTCTGTACTATGCGACAGAACCATCTCCGTAAATGAATTGGGAGAATGTGAATACTACAACTAGTCACTACTTTTTAATTTAGATAGATATGGAGAAAAGAAAATTTAAAAATAATAACAAAGTTTATACGTAATCAAGATATCGTTAATAATATGGGAGTCATGCAACTGACCGTCAACTAGAAAAGACTTCCAGTTAGTTAATTAATGTGATGAAAAGGGAAAGAATTTATAAGGAGGATCAGGAACTATCGGCAATTTCGCGGCGGATTGCGATATAAAATCTGCTTAATCCTCGTCCAGCAAAATTGCTTAAAGCTTCTGAAATAGAAAGTGGGCGAAGGAACTCTGGTATCTACATAAACAGTCGCACCAGTAGTGTTTAACTTATATCAAAGAGAAATTATAGGGGATGGCTGCAGCTCAATACTCCGCAAATCCAATAAACAACCTATAAAACCTTCAGAGTAATAAGTAAACAAGGGATAAAAAGTATAGACTATTATTTGACAACGGAGTTATAACCAATAAAAGTTATAACACATCCACTACGCCAAGGTCTATACCCACTAGCTATTAGAACTATTATACTTGGCCATGAAATCTATTGAATTGTCTTGGATCCATAGCATATTCTAATAACAAGGACAAGGGCTAAGAGAAGGATGGGAGAGAAGATAATAAGTCGAGCTAAGTTAAGTGTCATGTGTTTTGACACAATTTCTTCCATCGAAGTTCATTCTGATCGAGGCCTTCTTCGGGCCGCCCCACGTTGGGCGCCATTTTAATTATTATTAATGTAGCATTTAACCTATCGATGGTGAGCAGGTGTGGGTGTAGCGTTCCAGGAGAGTTGCACGCGCTGGCTCCGGCTGTATGGTTGGTAGGTGGTCGGGGTTAAATTCCAAATTCCTGGCGCTACTTGCTCTCTTTGCCTAATAATAATCAAAAGATATCGCGTGCATTGACAGTTCGACCTATTACTGGGAAGGAGGAAGGTAGGAAGGGAGGAAAGAGGAAGTGGACCGATCAAACACACTAAAAATGGAGGCGACACTCCTCGCCTGTCGTTGTGCGCGCTGGGCTGGTGTTTTCGCCGCAGCAGATGCCCACCCTACCATGATCATCCGGTCCTAACCTTAATACTACGGATGATCCCTAGACAACGACTATTCAAGTCATTCTCTAATTATGGCGCGTTGCATGACTCCCCAATAATAAAATTTTACTTATTCATATTTCACTAATTAACAAATTGGTTTATTTTCATTTTTCTTAAATGTAATTATTATTTTATTCCTTAATTTAATAGTTTATATAATATATATCTATTATTATATAATATTGTTTTTTTTTTTCTTGGATTGTGTTCTTCATTTATTTATATATATATCTAGGTGTATTTACAAAAAAAAATTCCTTAATTCGAGAAAATATTAACAAAAAAAATTATCTAACACAAAAAAAATTTTCCATTTGTTATTCCTTACTTATTTATATTTATAACTCTAATATTACTATATTCTTTTTTTTCTTATTTCATTTTATATTTATCTCTTCATGATGTAAAAATTAAGGTAGATTCATTTATTTACTTATTTTTATATTCACTTTAAGCTTCACTACAGTAGGCAACTAGAGATTCTTTGACTTAAGGTGCGGCATGCTTTTAGGCTGACTTTAGTATATTCAGTTTTCCTAAAAGCTCGCTCAGCTTCTGCTCAAGGAACTTAACGGGGAGTTATAAGCTCTCTCTCTCTCTTTCTTTTTCTTTGAGAGAGCTTTTTTTTCGCACGTGCTAACTGATTTACATTTTAACGCACTTTAAGTCCAAGAATCCACCGACAATAAAAATTTTAATAAATTTCATAATAAAGGAGCAGATGCACTTACTTGTTATATATCCACGTCGAAAAGATCTTTTGCGGCGGCGGCTCTGGACTCCTGGGAGGGTTAAGTTTAATATTAAAAGTTTTAGTGCCGGTACCTTTATCACTGGGTGAAAGCTTTTTTTTTTGTTTGTAGTTATTTGCTCACTTACTATTGATTGCTTAACTAATTTAGCTTATCTACATATGAAATTATATTAATTATTTAAATTTTTTTTTTGTAATATAATTAATTAACAGAAAAAATTTTAAATCACTACAAAATTTAATCATACTAATTTTAAGTTTATAATATTTTTTTTCTTCTTTTGTTTTACGGCATTCTGTTTTTGTTTTTGCTTTATGTTGTGGTATCCAACACCCGGGCGATATGCGAAGTGTTGAACTCGCGATCCAGCGGTGACTGTACCATGGCGCCGACCGGTGAACTCACGTGGCGTTGCGGGGCGTGGCGTGGTTTCATTTGTCCTCCAGGCGTATTTTGTCTCCAGATTTGTCGTCAATAAGTATTTTTAGTAAGGTGCACTGGGTCCACTGGTGGGCGGCGGGAAGCGCGTCTCCGAGCAGCGAGAATTATAGCGCTCACACAAAAAAATGACTCTTTGTCACCAAAAAAAAATATATTTCTTTCTTTTTGTTTTTTCTTTTTTTTTTAAATTACATTGTCTTTCTTTCACGGAGAGGGATCACACGGTTCTTTTTATTAACCTTTTATTAACTTTAAAAAAACTTTGGTTAAACCCGATTTATCTCCGACACGTGTGCTTGTCTTTTTTTCTCTCATAATCTCCACGAGGCGAGTAAAGAACAATAAAATTTAAAGTCCAGACGGTGGACCCTGGCAAACCAATCTTAATGACCAACGGAATTGAACTGACCTTGCTCGATATTAGATTACAATGACCAACCAAGAATGTGCAACTGGCTCGATGTTTCACTACTGCATCCCCTAGAGGGCGTTGGCCAAAGCTCGGCAGGGTATTCGATCTATGGCCTACCTTTAGGCATAAGTTTTTTTTTTTCTTTTTGCTTTGGCAAGCGCCTTACATTGTATACCTTAGAAGCTTATAAAAACAGTAGGCGATTATTAATGAGTCTCAAGCTGGGTAGCCTTCTGAATTCAAAGTCATATAGTTAATTTTTTAGTTATTTAAATTTTTGTATTTTTTCTGAAGAACACACAAACCCAAGGTAAGTGAAAAAATAATATAGGCAAACATGAAGCCGCTCTTCGTGGGAGAAGTGGTTGCCCATTTCCTGTGATGCCGCCCATAGCTGGCTGGTGCAGACAGCCGACATTGTTGCTACACCCCGTGATATGTATTAACGTCATTTACATGGTGCAACAACATTCATTACAAGAACGGCAGTCGACTAAGCCCCATCGCCTATGTGGTCAAGGCGTTGATATAACACGACTATTCTACATAAATCAAGCCGAAGACCATGAGATTTTTAAAGATTTAAATGTTTCTTAATTAAACTAATTCCTTTTCGCGTCGCCTGCTGGCCCAAACAGCTCAATATGAATTGTACCAGGAAACGCAGAATTCCAAAATCATGCCAAAATCGAAAGACCCGGATTGCACGTACGCCCAAGTGCCAGAAAGCCGGGCCAGTTACAGCCAATGGGTTCTTAAACTTTTTGCGAATTTTTCGGCGGAAGAACTGCGGTCTTAGTCCCAAAGAAGTGTTTATCATGGGCGGAGTTGCATGGCGTATGTTGCCCAAAAGCGAAAAGGATCGTTATCATCGTCAGGTAGGCTTCCTAATTTCAAGATTTCACGTTGCACGTTGTAAAACATTTATCTCTAGGCTTGCAAAGTAACCAAGAGCTGCCGCCACAAACCCCGGACATATTTGTGCCTCTTAATAACCAAATCTGCATTACTATATCTTAAATCTAAATAGTTTTCGAAAATGCTTTTATTTGGTTTACGATCATATGAAATGAAAAATTCATGTTGCTAATAAGAGCCGAATCTGTGAAATGGGGCAAGTCAAACGTGCTGGAATCTGCCACAAAATATGTATTTGTACATGTGTGCGCTGTGATTGAATCAACTTCTAATCCACGCATGCAACAACAGCAACAAGAGGTGTAACGGGGGGAGGGAGGGGAGCTGTTCTGGATAATGTTGGGGCAGCCGCTCGTAAACATAAATCCAAGTGACGCTAATTGTTTGTTGCAATTACTGCTGCAGTTGCTGCCACTGTTCAGTTACGTGCAGCAGAACAGACAACATCAGTTGACAGTGCGGCAAGTATCAGGGCTGCAACTGAGCATGGCTTTGGGTATGGGTTCGGTTGTGGTGAGGCGGGGTGATAATAGGGGAGGGTTGGGGCAGAGTTGCTGCTGGCTCATTTATGCAAATTTTGTTGGAACTGCAGTTGTTGATGCTGCTGTTGCTACTGCTACTACTGCATTTGGTCGATGTTGCAGCAACAGCAAACAATTACTCAAACATTGTTGCAGTTGCACATTGTTGTCGTTCCTGCTAAATGGCAACCATTCTGGCGGCTAATGATAATCACTCAACGCCCTCTGCACTTACCTTTTGTGTCGCAGACCCTGGCACCATCTGTCTCTCTCCCTCTCTCCATCTCTCTCCTTCTATACCCTCAATCTTTCTCCTTCTGCATGTGACATCTTCAGCTCGAATATTGGCTGCCGCCTGTCAATTTCTTAATCAAAGCTGCTACAGTTCGTTCTACTACTTTTTTCACTAACATTGGCAGGGAACGTGATTCTAGCACAAGTTGCTTTATTACAAAGCACTTTGCTTGGCGACTTCTCTGAATGGAACAATGATGATGAGGATAAACAGAAAACTAAGATGAGTAGGATGAGTGGAAAAAACTAGAGTCGAGCTCGGTAGTATTACAAAAGAAGCAATTCATAAAGTCAGTTGAGTAAAACACACTAGATATGGTATGATATGGTGAGCTCGACTGCGAGATAAATATGAAATAAATTATTACAGTTTTATTGCCAAATTCCCCGTTGCACACTCAAATGTAAGCGGGTGTGAAAGTGCTCTCATCTCTTATGACCACCACAGGAGCAGAAGGGGATACAAATTTAAGGCATTGCATATTTATGTTTATTCACAAAAGAATATGCTTACGTCTGCTGATTGTAGAGTATGATCAAATTTGTACAGCTTATCGATAATATGTCAAGCTTTATATTTTGTCCTTCACCATTAAATAAACTTCTTAATAAGTCTAATTTCGAATTACAATTCGCTTGTAAAGAACTTTCCGATTTTTTCAAGAGTTCTTCCACCTCAATTTTATAACTGTTAAATGCATCAAGAAATGAAAATGATATTTCACTTATTGTTTTTTGATCACGAGTGATCTCTTTCTTTTAAATTTTTTTCAAAGTTCTCCATCATTTCTTCTACTTTTCTTTCTAAAAAGACTTTATTACTGCATCATTATCTTCCAAGGGATCACCCACATTTTTAAGACGTTTGTTTCAAAAAATAATATTCTGATCAACATCAACTAATACACTAATTATTTGTTTTTATACTTGATCTTTCTTTTCCTTCGCTAGTCGAGAAGAAGTGACCAAACTTGTCAAGAGGCATTATTGTTTACCAGCTTCCCGTGAGGCAACTAAAAGTTTAAGTCTATCTACCATCTCATTTGGATCATCCAAATAAACATAATTCGGCTTAGTTGAAGTGAGTGTCATAAAACTTCCACCCTCATGTATCGATTTCTTATTTAAAGGTGTAGACATTGCACTTGGATCCTCATTTTTTGAGAAAAGTTTTTTTTTATTTGAGTGTACTTTTTAGAACGATTTCCCATTTTTCTATGGGCATTGGTCTTTGATAAGATTTTCTGATATATATCCAAATCCGTATCATTATAAAATATCCATCATTTGCCAGTTGTTTTTCGTTTCCATTTAACCAACCAGAATTCACAAGTATGCGACTTTCAGGCTTAAAAGAAGAAAAAAGAAAAAAAACAAAAACAAAATTAAGCAGGGAGAAGAAAGAAAAAAGGGGGAAAAAAAAACCTCAAAATGCACAGGGAAACTGGGACTAAACACTAGTGTTGTCGGTAAGGCTTCCTAAGCCAAGAAAAATGTCAATTAATGCTAAAACACAAAAAATGCACTCGCTGTTTGTACCAGCACTGTGTTGTCAATAAGGCTTCTGAAGCCAAGAATAATGTCAATTAATGCTACAACAAGGAAATGCACTCGCTGTTTGTACCAGAGTTGTGTTGTCAATAAGGCTTCCTAAGCCACGAAAAATGTCAATTAATGTTCAAACAAGGAAATGCACTTGCTGTTTGTATCAGCACTGTGTTGTCAATAAGGCTTTCCAAGCCAAGAAAAATGTCAATTATTGTTAAAACACAATTAATGCACTCGCTGTTTGTACCAGCGTTGTGTTGTCAATAAGGTTTCTAACCACCACCAACACAACACTGGACACTGTTCGTCCAGAGTTGCCTTCCCCCTTTTGCCTATGGCATGTCAAAACTATTTCAAAGGTTGCTTTCTGTATAGTAATGATGAAATAAATATGGTTTGCTGCTGATTGTGTTCCACATTCATCAGTAGCTCCCAATGTTCCGTAGTGAACACAACTGAAAACTGAAAATTTAACCAACCAGAATTCTCAAGTATGCGACTTTCAGGCTTATTCAAGGAAATATAGTTTTTAAGGTGGTTGAAGTACCAACAAACCTAGTTCGATCAATTTCAATTCCAATCAACTTATATCAAACCTCATCAAAAGATAGCTCATACAATTGTTTTTTAATTTACCACCTTCAGTAGGCGTGTTGTTATCCAAAGAAATCGAACCATCAATATTAATAAAACTCTGGCTCGGGACTAAATATAAGTCCTGATTTTGGATTGTGATTCTAACTTCATCATTGCTCTTAAATGATTGGAGATAGGGAGGGTAGCTATGATATTCTTTTCTGATTATACTCTCATCCGAACAGGGTTTCTCTCGAACAGTTAACAAATTAGTCATTGTTCTCTTATATTTAGACCCAATGACTTTAAAAACAATTTGTTCTCGGTTGTAAGTGTTCTCCTTAACGATCTTCTTTCTTCTATAGTATAACTCAAAGTGTTTGATGATGGAGGATAACATACATTTTTATTATAAATAATCATTTTTGATGTCTTAAATGTAAGCGAAGTGTAAATTAACTAAATGACCGTCCTGATCAACAATCCGTATTATTAATGAGTGTATCTCTCTCGTGTTCACTGGGAAATAAGATTGTGGGGGTTCACACTCATTTTATAGCCTGTAGGGACATTTAAAGCAAACTCATGCAACACATGGCTTGATTCTGCATTAACATACGATCCGCTTACAATATTGTATTCTATCCGAATTGTATTTACTTTTAAAATATCCACAGGCTGGTCTGAGATGTGAATAGAATTCAGGGTTTAATATCTTTTTATTAATCCCGAATAATTGACCAATTGTATTCTTTTTATTAAAATATATAGCTTGTTCCTTAGTTGAAATTATTACTTGAAGCGTATTGTTGTTACTTTCGATAATAGGATGATTAATTTGTCTGATTCTTTTTCCTCCATTTTCTCAATAATAATATTACTTATATCACTAAGCTCATATGATCCAACAGGTATCTCACAAACATGTTCTCCAATATGAAATAAATTATTATCATGATTGATGCTGAAATAAATACATTCGACATTTCATCTATCACTGAAAATTTACAGTCTGGATACATTCTCGAGGCAGATAAGTCTACTCCGGAGGCTAAAGTTCAAAAGCTTCTTTCTGATTTATGGTCGAAAACAAAGTATCCCATCCATTATAGAAATCTTCATCATTGTTTAAGAAATGGTCCAATTAAATCAAAGAAATTCATAAGATTTTGGAATTTAATCACTCCCCAGACTTTAAAAGTATATAGACTTAAATACATTTCTCAGTACATTCTCAAATAAAAAAAAAAAAAATAAATCAAAATTAAATAAAATCTAAAATTTTAAAAAGACTTGCAAATTATTAGACAATACAGTCTAGGGAAAGTCAATGGAAAAACGCTGATAAACGTAAAGATATTAAATTGGTCACATCGTGGGAAACCACAAATTGCATTACTTTGGGATGCTCGTGCCCTTGTTGCAAAACCAGATTCCATAGCTCTTCCCAATTTTCTGAAGATATGCATGCGATGCAAATGTATTGTTTACACGGAATCAACCTGAAAACCGTATAATGCGTATAATGAAATCAAATAAAAACTAAATATTAAAATCTAAAATCATGTGTTTTTTCTTCATCTGCTTTTCTCAATTTTCTTAGCAACAAGTGAAAATGTAGTTTTCTTAAATTCACATAAAAGAGACACATTTTTATGCTTTGAAATTTTCTTTTTAGTGTGCTTCTTGTTTTTGACAATTCTTTCAGTATATGCTCATCAATTTTTAGCTATTAAAATATCAGATACAAACCGATCAACACCTTTGCAGATGGTTTCTGTTTTCGAGCGGTTTTTTTTACTGTTTTTCATTATTTAATGCGGTTTACAGGTTGATTCCGATGTAAACAATACACTCACTCTAAGTAGTAGGGATCTGGGGATTCTATGACGAGAAGTCGTAAAAAAAAGTCGTAATTAGCACTTAATTTATTGATTTTGGGTGGGGGAGTGACAGGTTGGGTCAGGTGGAGGATCACTCCCGCACTTACGTGTGCGTACGTGATTGAGTTTTCTTAAGGAGGAGGCGTGTAACCTGCAACCTGTATGCTAGAATGTAATGGAAGATCGGTTGACAGATAGCACACAGGTGTGCAGGAACTTGTTTTGTTTTATTTTAATTTTTTTAAGGGTGGGTTCATTGATCAGTGGAAAATTATTTTTGCTTCTCTTTTTTCACATTCATTGTCATTGGTTAGAACTCGCAGGACACCTCCCACCTGAGTGGGTATTATTGACATGAAGTGTTGATAAGCAGGTACTTCGCACTTATGTTTGACACGTGCTGCTACCTTTTGTGTGTGTGTATATGTTTTCGGTTCTCTTTTTTGAGGGTGAGTTTATTGATCAGTGTAAAATTATTTTTGTTTCTATTTTTTCAGGGTGTTTTTGCTTCTCTTTTTGAGGATGAGTTCATTGATCAGTCGAAAAGTGTTTTTGCTTCTCTTTTCTCATCTTCGTTTTCTTTGGTTAGAACTCTCAGGACACCAACCACCTGAATAATTATAGTATATATAATTATAGTATTTGTACGATTTCGTCAAGAGCAGAAAATCGTACGTTTCAGACTGCGCAGAGACTCAACTAATAAATGTGCACCCGAGCCATGGGCTGCGATTAGAAATGGGTCTGCGCACCATCTGTCGGACGGCCTGCAGTAAAACAGAGGGTACCAGACGCAGCATCATAGATAAGAAAACATTAAGACATGCTATAGATAAGCAGGTAGAGAACTATTCATTGCGTAGGTCAAATTGTAAATAGAATATCTAATATGAACATTGACATAGATAACACATGTTCAAGTATGAACACTAGCTTAAGTAAAATATTTTGTACCAAGTACTCAAGTGACAGTTGTATCCACTTGAGTACAGGATAAGTAAAAATAGACTAACAAAACAACCCTTGTATGGTTTAGAAATGTCTCCTGCGTAGAGACTAAGTAAGCATTCTTAGCTATATAAGGAAAGAATTTTAAACAATAAAACTAGTACGAAAAGAACTCTTGACGTATTCACTTCGCCTAGCCCAATTTGTCCACAGTACCGATTGCGGCGACTTTTGTTACTGGTACATGAACCGGCAGCATTCAAACAACTTTCAGCATCCCAGAGAAGTGCCAGCATTTCTCATTCATTTGGTGACCCCCGACTTGTGAAAGTCAGATACATTAATTCATTCATTTTTTACCGAGTGGTAAATATCATTCATTCTTTTACCGAGTGGGTAAATAAACAATCTATTGAGATTTAATTTTGCGAATCATAGACACACATTTAGTCAAAGTACAGACTATCATTTGAATTTGGTTAACTTGGCAACCATTTTCTCACATAAAATTCTTAGTTAACTTGGCAACTAGGTAACATAGTTCGGCAACGATACAAAAAAAGGAGGTACCTGAGCTACAAAAAAAAAAAAGGGGAAAAAAGGGATCATTGGCTTAAGGGTACCTGATCAACTTGGCGATCGATACCTACAACAGTTCAACATTTGCAGTGAAGATAAACAGTACATAAACATCTCGTAAAAAATTCAAAAAAATACAAAATAAAAATAAAAAATATACAACAGTAAATTTTCAAGACAACAAATTCAAATTTATTTTGTAGTATACATTGATTAATATATTGGTGTGAGTCGTGGCACATCCTGTCGTAGTGACAAATAAAAATACCTCCAACGAGTCAAGTATACTATAAAGTAAAAAGAATAATAAAAAAAAATAAAAAAAGATGGATTCATCAAAACTCAACGCATTGCTTGACAGGCAATTAATTACTGGGGAAGAGATACAAAATATAATTCGAAATTACAAAAAGGATTCTGTGGAGCGGAAAGCAAAGCAAGGGTATTTTGAGGACCGCCTGAAAAGATTAAATAATCTTTTTGAGGAATTTTCCAATGAGGACAAGAATATTCAAAAAATCCAACAGGGTACAAAAGTTGACCACAGTTATTTTACAAACGAATACTTTGTGAAAATACAACAATTAGTACTTGAATATTCAGAAAAATTTCAAAGCGAAGCGACCTCATTAGAATTAGAGACTGTATCTTTGACGACTGTGAACGAAGAATTGGAAATCGAGCCAATGATTCGTGAACAAAATAATTGGCTCGACAGTTTGGAGAGCATAATGAATAAAATGACGAATGAGACTCGCCAAGGATTTCAAAAGGTCATAAACCAATACTGGAGTGAGATAACAAATATCCACGTCCTAGTATACAAGAAATTTAACGATCCCAAGAAGTACAAGCCATAGCAAACGATGAAATGGTTCAGCGACCTGCCAATACAAATCAAATGCATGCTGCACTACCTCTTCCAAAGGTAGAAATTCCCAAATTTAATGGGGATTATTTAAAGTGTTAGGTATGTGGTATTTAAAGACCAACATCATCGGAGACGAAGAACGTTTAATACGCCATCTACCCTTAACTGAAGGAAATTATTTAGCAGCATGGAATATGCTGCAAGAGCGTTTTAGCAACAAACGAGTGCTAAGTAACGCATTGATCAATAAATTATTAGATCATCCATTGACAACAAATGAGGCTAAATCAATCAATGCTCTGCATGATAACATAAATGAAACGTTATCTGCATTAAATAATATTGGAATCACAACATTAACCTGGGATCCAATTCTTCTGTGCATATTGACCAAGAAATTAGATCGGCAGACTCATATGTTATATGAGCAATCTGTTGTGAATTCAAGGCAATTGCAAGAAATAAATCAGTTGTTGAAATTTTTGGAACAACGATTTTTGGCATTAGAAGCCACGTGCAGTGCTGATAAAAAAAAATTAGCACTAAACAAAATATATGCGTATCAACTGGAACAGAATACGTTTGTTATTTCTGTGAAAAACCAAACCACGCCATATTCAAGTGCACGGAATTCCTTAAGAAGACCCCATCAGAAAGATTAAATTGGGTTCAAAAACAGAAGCCATATGTGTAAAATGTTTTAAGCGTGACCATACCGCAAAAACATGCCAAAGAAAAGATTGTTTTAAATGCAATAAAGGGCACAACACTCTGTTACATTTGGAAGTCAAACCTGATTTCAAAGTATCAGCATCGGCAAGAAGTGTACAAACAAACTATGTACTCCTAGCCACAGCGCGAGTCTTAATTGAAGGAAACAATGGACAAACAGGAGAATTCAGAGCTCTGCTTGACTCCGGCTAGCAGGTCAATGTCATTTCTGAGAGAGTATTAAAAAAGTTGAATCTCAAGCTGCAAAGGTCTGAACTTCAATTGATGTAAACAATACACTCACTCTAAGTAGTAGGGAACTGGGGATTCTATGACGAGAAGTCGTAAAAAAAAGTCGTAATTAGCACTTAATTTATTGATTTTGGGTGGGGGAGTGACAGGTGAGTGACCTTTTTAGAAAAATGTGTGGGTTGGGGTCACATGTAACATTTTTGTTCGAAGGGTCATCATTTATGGATGACCCTTTTTTATTGTGGGTTGGTGTCAGGTGGAGGATCACTCCCGCACTTACGTGTGCGTACGTGATTGAGTTTTCTTAAGGAGGAGGCGTGTAACCTGCAACCTGTATGCTAGAATGTAATGGAAGATCGGTTGACAGATAGCACACAGGTGTGCAGGAACTTGTTTTGTTTTATTTTAATTTTTTTAAGGGTGGGTTCATTGATCAGTGGAAAATTATTTTTGCTTCTCTTTTTTCACATTCATTGTCATTGGTTAGAACTCGCAGGACACCTCCCACCTGAGTGGGTATTATTGACATGAAGTGTTGATAAGCAGGTACTTCGCACTTATGTTTGACACGTGCTGCTACCTTTTGTGTGTGTGTATATGTTTTCGGTTCTCTTTTTTGAGGGTGAGTTCATTGATCAGTGTAAAATTATTTTTGTTTCTCTTTTTTCAGGGTGTTTTTGCTTCTCTTTTTGAGGATGAGTTCATTGATCAGTCGAAAAGTGTTTTTGCTTCTCTTTTCTCATCTTCGTTTTCTTTGGTTAGAACTCTCAGGACACCAACCACCTGAATGTTTTCCCACATCATAATTATAGTATTTGAACGATTTCGCCAAGAGCAGAAAATCGTACGTTTCAGACTGCGCAGAGACTCAACTAATAAATGTGCACCCGAGCCATGGGCTGCGATTAGAAATGGGTCTGCGCACCATCTGTCGGACGGCCTGCAGTAAAACAGAGGGTACCAGACGCAGCATCATAGATAAGAAAACATTAAGACATGCTATAGATAAGCAGGTAGAGAACTATTCATTGCGTAGGTCAAATTGTAAATAGAATATCTAATATGAACATTGACATAGATAACACATGTTCAAGTATGAACACTAGCTTAAGTAAAATATTTTGTACCAAGTACTCAAGTGACAGTTGTATCCACTTGAGTACAGGATAAGTAAAAATAGACTAACAAAACAACCCTTGTATGGTTTAGAAATGTCTCCTGCGTAGAGACTAAGTAAGCATTCTTAGCTATATAAGGAAAGAATTTTAAACAATAAAACTAGTACGAAAAGAACTCTTGACGTATTCACTTCGCATAGCCCAATTTGTCCACAGTACCGATTGCGGCGACTTTTGTTACTGGTACATGAACCGGCAGCATTCAAACAACTTTCAGCATCCCAGAGAAGTGCCAGCATTTTTCAGTAGTATTGACGTGAACTGATGTTGAGTAGTTACTTCGCACATACGTTTGACACGTGCTGCTACCTTTTGTGTGTGCATGTTATCGGTTCTCTCCCTTTTTACAGTGCGTCCTGTTTGAGTGACCCTCCTTATTGATGATTTGAAATAATAGCCTGCCGTGTTTTGTATACCTGCTTTCTTCATACCTAGGTGTATAGAGTTTATTATGTTTAAATAAAAGAATTTTTTTTTTTTAATATTTCATAATATAATTTATTTATTCTTATTGTTTTAGTTTAATTTTAAAGATAAATGTATATGTTAAAATGTATTATTATTATTATTAATACTCATATTATTGATCCTCTTTCTTAGGTTAGTGAATTGAAATATTAGACGATCCAGTTTTATTTTATGATTCAAAAGTAGTGACAAGCACATGAATCAACTCCTTCTGTTGCATCATTCGAGGACCATGAGCACACCGTCAAGTGCTTTCCATATTTTGATTTAATAAGACGATAGTTTTCATACTCTAAGAAATATTCTCGGTATTCCTCCATCAGATTAGCGTGCTCAGAAAAACCACATCCTCTAACTCCTTGAGGAAATCATCAATTTTCTTCACATTTGTTTTAAATCCAAAATTCGTAATTAGACCCATAATGTTGTTTGCTCTTAAAAAGCAGAAATACAACTATAGAATTATTTTACTTTATTTTTAAAGAGCCTATACTTGTGTCACTTTCTTTGTAATATTTGTCTATACTGGTTTACATCTTTTTTATTTCTTTTCCCATCTTTCTTGAAATTTCAAAACATAAACGAGTTAGGTCAATTTCTGCTTCATGTCCATAAGATGCATCTAAATCTAAAAGTTGTACATCATATTTTCCCATCTTTGAACATTTAGGGATAATGTAATTATTATATATATTACAAATTTGATTTTTAAGCAGCGTGTTCCAATATAAGAATGATGTGAAAAATACCCCTAATCTTATGAAGGCTCTCCATGACTCACTATCAAATTCAATTTTATTACCATATTGATTTAAAATTAATATACATTGCTTATCCGATTTTCTAATTTTAAAATGACACTTTATGGTTTCAATGGTCTTTCTTTATAAAATTTCACTGATGTTTATCCATGAGTTCTGATCATTTAAGAACCCAACCCATTTAACTAGTGCCCTATCATTTCGTCGCCTTATTATCTTTTCAACCAAGTAAATGTGTGGAAATCTTGTTTTCCTCAACTCTCATTATAGAAACCACCTTTCAGTAACTGCACCTTGATAGTCTTCCAGTATGTATGTAGTGGGATTCGTATTCTGAATTTTATTGATTTTAAAAATTTCAGTTGTCCAGTTTGGTGTATACCCCTTTTCAAATGTGTGTTTATGTTTACTAATGCGCACATAATCTCCAGCACGAAATTTACTTCCATTAAAGATTTTCATATGATTGTAGGCGGTATTTAATACATTTTTCTCATTTGATGAATTTACTTCAATTGGGGCCATTTCAATTGTTGTATGATGTTTATCTATTATACTCAATTTATCAATATGTTCCATTATAACTAAACTCTCTCCACATCATCTCCTTGAGTGTTCTATTAAAACGTTCAACAATTGATGCCTTGAGACTACTAAAAGTTGAGTAGTGATTTAAGTCACGTTTTTTACACAAACTCTTAAAGGGTGTATTAAAAAATTCTTTTCCATCATCAGTCTGCAAATTCTTAGGAATTCGATTTTCCTTAAGAATACTCGAGAAAATACATGATTAACTTCTTTAGCCGTTTTTGCTTTCAACGCTTCTCCCCATGCATATTTAGAAAATGTATCAATTACTGTCAATAGAAATATATAGCCTTTATTAGAGGATGAGTAATTTTGCATTTCCACTAAGTCTGCTTGCCAATGATCATCGATTCCCTTCACAATAACTCTTCGACGCTTAAAATTTTTACGTGCTGGCGCATGTAATTCTTCTATTAAATTCCTGCTCATGATTCACATTTTCAATTAATGATCTTCATATTTCCTCAATTTTTTCTTCCTCTTATAAGCGAGAACAAGGCCTACTTCCTAACGAGAAGTGCTGACTACAGAACATTTTAAATAAGTTTGTATTTAGTAAAAATACTTTAACCATTTTCCAAATCCACTTCCACCAAGTAGAAATTACTTTTCTTTTTATTCCGCTCAATTGAGTAATGTCCGAACTTGCTAACGGTTATATAGATTATAACTCTTAGCACACACAACTCACATTATTTATGTATTTTATTATCGACCATTATATAGTCGATATTTATCTTTATATTTTGACTTTCACCATTAATTAAACTTCTTAATAACTCTAATTGGGAATTAAAATTCGTTTGTAAAGGACTTTCAGATTTTTTCAAGAGTTCTTCCAATTGTATAACTGTTAAGCTCATGAAGAATTGAAAATGAATTTCACTTATTTTTTTTTGATCCGAGTAAACTTTTTCTTTTAAAATTTTTTTTCAAAGTTCTCCATCATTTCTTCTATTTTTCTTTCTAAAAAGACTTTATTAACTGCATCATTATCTTCCCAAGGGATCACCTACATTTTTAAGACGTTTGTTTGAAAAAATAATATTCTGATCAACATCAAATAGAACACTAATTATTTGTTTTTATACTTGATCTTTCTTTTCCTTCGCTAGTCGAGAAGAAGTGACCAAACTTGTCAAGAGGCATTGGTGTTACCAGCCCGTGAGGCAACTAAAAGTTTAAGTCTATCTACCATCTCATTTGGATCATCCCAATAAACATAATTCGGCTTAGTTGAAGTGAGTGTCATAAAACTTCCACCCTCATGTATCGATTTCTTATTTAAAGGTGTAGACATTGCACTTGATCCTATTTTTTGAGAAAAGTTTTTTTTATTTGAGTGTACTTTTTAGAACGATTTCCCCATTTTTCTATGGGCATTGGTCTTTGATAAGATTTTCTGATATATATCCAAATCCGTATCATTATAAAATATCCATCATTTGCCAGTTCTTTTTCGTTTCCATTTAACCAACCAGAATTCTCAAGTATGCGACTTTCAGGCTTATTCAGTAAATGTAGTTTTTAAGGTGGTTGAAGTACCAACAAACCTAGTTCGATCAATTTCAATTCCAATCAACTGATATCAAACCTCATCAAAAGATAGCTCATACAATTGTTTTTTAATTTACCACCTTCAGTAGGCATGGTGTTATCCAAAGAAATCGAACCCTCAATATTAAAAAACTCTCGCTCGGGACTAAATATAAGTCCTGATTTTGGATTGTGATTCTAACTTCATCATTGCTCTTAAATGATTGGAGATAGGGAGGGTAGCTATGATATTCTTTTCTGATTATACTCTCATCCGAACAGGGTTTCTCTCGAACAGTTAACAAATTAGTCATTGTTCTCTTATATTTAGACCCAATGACTTTAAAAACAATTGTTCTCGGTTGTAAGTGTTGCCTCCTTAACGATCTTCTTTCTTCTATAGTATAACTCAAAGTGTTTGATGATGGAGGATAACATACATTTTTTATTATAAATAATCATTTTTGATGTCTTAAATGTAAGCTAATGTAAATTAACTAAATGACCGTCCTGATCAACAATCCGTATTATTAATGAGTGTATCTCTCTCGTGTTCACTGGGAAATAAGATTGTGGGGGTTCTCACTCATTTTATAGCTGTAGGGACATTTAAAGCAAACTCATGCAACACATGGCTTGATTCTGCATTAACATACGATCCGCTTACATATTGCATTTATCCGAATTGTATTTACTTTAAAATATCCACAGGCTGGTCTGAGATGTGAATAGAATTCAGGTTTAATATCTTTTTATTAATCCCGAATAATTGACCAATTGTATTCTTTATTAAAATATATAGCTTGTTCCTTAGTTGAAATTATTACTTGAAGCGCTATTGGTTGTTACTTCATAATAGGGATGATTAATTTGTCTGATTCTTTTTCCTCCATTTTCTCATAATAATATTACTTATATCACTAAGCTCGATATGATCCAACAGGTATCTCACAAACATGTTCTCCAATATGAAATAAATTATTATCATGATTGATGCTGAAATAAATACATTCGACATTTCATCTATCACTGAAAATTTACAGTCTGGATACATTCTCGAGGCAGATAAGTCTACTCCGGAGGATTAGTAAAGTTCAAAAGCTTCTTTCTGATTTATGGTCGAAAACAAAGTATCCCATCCATTATAGAAATCTTCATCATGTTTAAGAAATGGTCCAATTAAATCAAAAGAAATTCATAAGATTTTGGAATTTAATCACCTCCCCAGACTTTAAAAAGTACATAACTTAAATACATTTCTCAGTACATTCTCAAATAAAAAAAAAAAAATAAAATCAAAATAAAAAAATTTTTTAAAAAGACTTTTGCAAATTATTAGACAATACAGTCTAGAAAGTCAAATGGAAAACGCTGATAAACGTAAAGATATTAAATTGGTCACATCGTGGGAAACCACAAATTGCATTACTTTGGGATGCTCGTGCCCTTGTTGCAAAACCAGATTCCATAGCTCTTCCCAATTTTCTGAAGATATGCATGCGATTCAAATGTATTGTTTACATCGGAATCAACCTGAAAACCGTATTAAACCATGTTAAACCACATGATAAACTACGATAAACCGCATGACAAACAGTAAAAAACCACATGAAAAACAGTAAAAACCAAACAGAAGAGAGGGAAATAGTGGTGCCCACCTTCGAAGAAGAGCTTGAAGAGCAGGACGTCGATATGATAGACTTCACAGAGGAGGAGGAAATAATGGAGCCCCTTTGTGGAACTGGCTAACAAAGATGAAAGGGATATTTTTTATACTACATATTTTTTTAGTGTAAAATAGACTTATTATGCCTATAATGAAATCAAATAAAAACTAAATATTAAAATCTAAAATCATGTGTTTTTTCTTCATCTGCTTTTCTCAATTTTCTTAGCAACAAGTGAAAATGTAGTTTTCTTAAATTTTTTTTTTTTTTTTTTTTTTAATGTAGCAATTTAATTTAATATTGATCAACCTATTGAAAGGTTATAAAATATTGTTTTGGAGATAGTATACATAATAGCAGGAATTTAAATTAAATAACATAAACAAATAATTGGTTTTAGCATATTACAAAATTACGTAACATTAATTTAATATTAGATAAAACACTTGTTGCATATTAAGTTACAATTAACGGCCAGCTGTCCAGTGGTCGCTGGTGTGTAGGCGCTTTAAGCGTCTGCGGGTTGTGTTTGACCCTAGTGAACAGGCCAAAGGTTTGACATGGTTATGCAACCGGTCATTGTAATGGCTTGTATGTCGGTTTATTTGACTTATGACTGTTGGTACACAGAAGTCGTTGTGCAGCGTCATATTGCTCACATAAGGTGGAGCACCAGAGATGTCTCTTAGCACCTTGTTCTGCAGGACTTGGATTGGATTAATCCACGATTTTGCTGCTGTGCCCCAAAATGGAATCCCATATGTCCATGTGGGCACGATGATGCTCCTGTACACCAGCAGCTTGTTGCTCAAGCTGAGTTTGCTGGATGACTTCAGCAACCAGTTGAGTTTCGCCCTTTGAATCTACACGCTGCTGCCGTGATCTGTATGTGTTTGCGACAGGTAAGTTTCCTGTCCAGATACATCCCCAGGTAGCGAACATGGTTCTCCTGAGGTATGACCGTGCTGTTGAGTCGGACTGTTGGACAGTTACCACTCCTGAGCGCAAACGTACAGTGCTGAGACTTGTTCTCATTGACGCAGATGTTCCACCGGTTGGCCCAGGTACTAAAACCATCCAAGAACCTCTGCGTAACCGCTGCTGCTCTCCAAGCAGTGGAGGAGTTAGCAAGGAACACAGTGTCATCCGCGTAAGTGGCAAGCAGCGTGTTTCCGGCTACCGGAATCGGCAAGTCCGCAGTGTACAAAGTGTACAGGGCAGGTCCGAGGACACTACCCTGCGGTACACCCGCTCTGATGGGGCGGATGTTTGATCGCTCTCCCCTAACTTCAACCATAAAAGAACGGCCAAGCAGGTAAGACCTGAGCAGTAAATACTGCGCCGATGGTAGTAGGGACTTAAGCTTAAAAAGCAGGCCATCATGCCATACGCGATCAAACGCTTGCTGGATATCCAGGAATACGGCAGAGCTGTACTGCTTATTTTCCAAGGCCTCGAGGATATGCTGTACTACTCGATGAACTTGCTCTGGTGTACCATGGTGATGCCTAAAGCCAAACTGATGATCAGGAATGGCACTCTGGAAGCCACTTACTGCCGACAATCTTCCAAGAAATATTTTTTCAAATATCTTGGAGAAAGTGGACAGCAAGCTTATCGGTCGATATGACGAGACAAGATTATCCGGCTTGCCAGGTTTCGGAATCATCGTAATAACAGCACACTTCCACAGAGTGGGGAAGTGGTGGATGCGAACCATGGAGTTAAAGAGTAGCACCAAGAACATCACTCCTTTCTCGGGGAGGGCCTTAGCAACTCTACCATCGACGCCATCATAGCCAGGGGCTTTCGTGGTCTTTAGCTTGCGAATCTGCAAGCGGACCTCACTAGGGGCGATAGGTGTGATCGGTTGTACAGGATCGAGATCTGCATTTAAAAATGCCTCTGTATCCTGTACCTGACTGGGTGACGCAAGCGTAAAAGGCGTGAACCGGCCTTGCAGCTCATCCGCAAATGCCGATGCAATCTCTGCATCCGATCGACACCAAGTGTTGTCCGGTCGCATAATGGGGATCCGTCTGAGTGGCTGCCGCTTGACACAACGCGTTGCCTTCCACAAATTGAATCCATGATTCTTATTGGGATCGGCATTGCGGAGCATATCCTGAAAATATTGGCTCTTAGTGTCAAAAAGCAACTTTCGCAGCTCGTACGCAGCCCGCCTAAAGTCCCTTAGATCCAAAGGATTGCGTGAGCGCATATATTGGCGACGCAGTGCTCTCTTGTGCCTTACCAGATCCAAAATCTCAGTTTTTAAAAAAGGCTGAGCTGGACTGGGAGGCGAACAAGGAAGTTGGCCAAGCATGGAGTATTCCGCCGCCGCGTTAATATTACGCAGGAATAACTCCGCTGCGTCGTCTATATCAGCCGGTGAACTCAGCTCCATGTTCAAATTGACAAGCTCCTCCAACCTTTGGCGGAATCGGGTGATGTTTGCCTTGCGCGGCAGAAGACGTGCCTTGGGAGCATTTAGAGTAACAGCCATTCTATACTCAACGATCAAAGGGATGTGATCGGAGTTAAGCTCAATTCGCTCAGATATACCAAGACAGTCAGAACGTATTCCAGCGTACACAGCAAAATCAATTGCTGTCGGCCTATGACTACCGTACGAATAGTGCGTTGCACCACCCGTGGCAAGTACTTGGAGGTTGGAGTCTCTCACGCAATCCGCAAGCGCAATCCCACGGCGAGTGTCCAAAGCAGCACCCCAGAGATGGTGTTGAGCATTCCAGTCCCCAGCAATCAGGAACTTGGGGCCAAGCTCTTCGAAGAGAAATTTAAAGTCTTCTGATGCCCACACAAACGTGGTGGACAATAGACAGCCGCTAGGACTACTTCGCCTTGATCACTAGAGACTTTAACGGCAGCACATTGTGCGCAGAGCCAACTTATGGGAGTCAGCGCATGATGTTGCAGAGAAGATTTTATGATCACTGCTGCTCCACCACGCATGCGATCCGACGGATGATTGGCTAGGAGGATATCGTAGCCTGGTAGCCTATAGTGTGATCTGGAGCAGTAGTGAGTCTCACAGACCAACATTACATCTATTTGATGGCGGTGAATAAACAACTCCAACTCATTGGCGTTATTTGCAAGGCCGTTGGCATTCCATACGCCAACGCGCATCCCAATTTGGATCATTTATTGGCAAGTACAGCGTGCAACAGGCTCATCATGGCCATCATTGTCTCACTTAACTTGTCGAATTTTGACATAAGACTGTCAAGCTGGGGATTGGCGTGATTATAATACAGGTAAGGCTGTTGCACTAGCTGATATTGATCCTGTGAGGGCTGCTGATGTTGTTGACGCAAATGCAGCTGGTGTTGTTGTTGATGGCTTAGTTGCTGTTGATGCTCTTGCTGCATGTGCTGTTGCTGTTGCTGTTGCAGCTGCTGGCGTTGCTGAAGTTGAGGCTGTTGTTCTTGAATAAGCTGCTGCTGATGGTGACTCTGCTGCTGCTGGCGTTTCTCTGGCATCTGGCGAACCTTAGGTCGTCGCTTTTTCCTTGTCCGCTGTTGCTCAGGAACCTGCGGAGCATCTTGTTTAGGCGGCAAAGGTTGTTCTTGCTGCTGCTGCAGGTGCTGCGGCTGCTGGCGGTGCTGAGGTTGTGGCTGTTGTTGTTGGTGAAGCTGCTGCTGATGGTGACGCTGCTGCTGAGGGTGACGCTGCTGCTGTGACAATTTCCCAAGTTGCTGAATGAGCTGAGGAGCCGTTTGCAGTCTGGCGGCATCAGCATAAGAGAATTGTGCATTGCGTAGAGGAGCCGGGCTTCTTGGGCGCGACTTTTGTAAATATTGAGTCGGCCTTTCGGACTGAGCCACAAGCTTCCTTCCCTTGGCAACGCGCTGATAGGCTGGGCATCCTTTCCAGCTTGCTGGATGGGCTCCACCGCAGTTGGCACATTTAGGGTCAGCATCCAATGGTTTTTCGCACACCTGACTAGCATGTGCAGAACCACACTTTACGCAGCGATGCTGTTTTTGACAATATTTTGTAGTGTGGCCAAATTCCTGGCAGCGGTGGCACTGAGGGATGTCCAAATGTCTATCAGGGCATTCAACAGAAATGCGCACCTGAGAAATGGAGCGATGGTTGTATATCTCTTTGTTATTTGCAGCCGGCTCCAACTCCAAATAACAAAGGTTTAGCTCCTTCTTTGTAACACGACTAGTGATGGTTTGGACTCCACGCACTGTGTGCCCAGTTCTGGCCAGCTCATCTCTGAGGAATTTAATTTTCTGCAGCGATGGATGCAGTCCCCTGATCACCATTCGGTAACCTCTATCCTCCTTTATTTGGTAGGAGTGAAAAGGTATTCGCTTCTCAGTGAAAAGTCTTTGGATTGCCCTGTAAGAGTCAATACCACTGGGCATAACTCTCACCGTACCTCCACCACTGCATTTAAGCATAAAGCTGTCAGGGGGCGTGACAGCATTTAGTGCTTCAAGCAGTCCAACAACGTTGGTAATGCCCTCAGCAATAAGTGGAGGGGGCTTGGAAGGCTTTGTAGGCTGTGGTTCCGCGTTGCCAGTATTTGCCTGAGAACAATCGCGTATCTCAGCGGCAGCGCTTAGCTTTGGGTCTTTATCGTCTGTAATCGACGGATAAATTGGCGAAGTAGGCACAACTGTAGTCTTCTCTGCCATATCAATTGACTCGATGTCTGAGTCAGAATCTGACAGCGAATCCTCTAGTGCTTTTGGTGCTGTAAGAACACCAGCAGATGTTGATGGCGCTGCGTCCAAGTCAATGTAATCATTGATTGTTGCAATTTTTCTTTTTTTATTGGCATTGTTGTTGACGTTGATTTCACCAATATATTTTTTAGTGTTTTTGTTAGTGTCATTGTTATTGTTGGCGTTGTTTATATTGTTTTTAGCGGTGTAATTGCTGTTGACATTTGCAATTCTTGCATTGTTAACTTTGTTGTTGTTGTTGTTACTGCTTTCAGAGCGAGAGCGCAGATCATAACGGAGTTCGCTGGTCTGCCTGGCAAGAGAAGGCGAGCACCAAAAAACTGCAGCTGCAGTATCAGGCGCGACGCCGGGTGTGGCGGTATGGGGGGTGTTGCTCATATTTGTGCAAAATTTGAGCGCACCAAGCGCACACACTCTACCAGAGTGGTGGCGGCGCACACACAAATCACACTAAGCAAGGGCCACGTGCACCAGCACAACTGCTCACGAGCGTCAAAGTTACAAATCGCGAGAGAGAGTAACCCAAACACTCACACGCACAATTGCCGATGCTCTGCAGCTGGCGGACCAGCTGCGCGCGTCGTTCGTATTTACTCTAGAGAGCGAACCGCAGGCCGCTAACGGTGCATGGGCAAGTACCGTTATTCTTTTTTTGGAATGGAATTTGGCATAAGTTCACAGTCTTATTTTGTGAGAATTAAACACAATTTAACAATTTAAACACTAACTGGAGTGGTCTTGTCCATTAGAAATGCTTAGAAATGCTTATAAAGCAAAAAATTGTCAGTCACCAAAATACGCGTTCGCGCTCGACGAAGCCAAAACGATAACTGAGTTTTCTTAAATTAACATAAAAGAGACACATTTTTATGCTTTGAAATTTTCTTTTTAGTGTGCTTCTTGTTTTTGACAATTCTTTCAGTATATGCTCATCCATTTTTAGCTATTAAAATAACAGATATATAAACCGATCAACACCTTTGCAGGTGGTTTCTGGTTTTCGAGCGGTTTTTTACTGTTTTTCATGTAGTTTTTTACTGTTTGTCATGTGGTTTATCGTTGTTTATCATGTGGTTTAAAATGGTTTAATACGGTTTTCAGGTTGATTCCGATGTAAACAATACATTTGAATCGCATGCATATCTTCAGAAAATTGGGCAGAACTATGGAAACCGGTCTTTGCAACAAGGGCGCGAGCATCCCAAACTAATGCAATTTGTGGTTTCCCACGATGTGACCAATTTAATATCTTTACGTTTATCAATGTTTTCCATTGACTTTCCCTAGTTTAATAATTTGAAAAAGTCTTTAAAAAATTTTTTATTTTGATTTTATTTTTTTTTTATTTAAGAATGTACTGAAAAATGTATTTAAGTCTATATACTTTTAAAGTCTGGGAGAGTGATTAAATTCCAAAATCTTATGAATTTCTTTTGATTTAATTGGACCATTTCTTAAACAATGATGAAGATTTCTATAATGGATGGGATACTTTGTTTTCGACCATAAATCAGCAAGAAGCTTTTGAACTTTAGCCTCCGGAGTAGACTTTTCATTTGGCGGACAAAATGGCTGTTAATTGTGATAATCATGAAGAGAGTCTGGATACAAAAGATCTGCCTCGAGAATGTATCCAGACTGTAAATTTTCAGTGATAGATGAAATGTCGAATGTATTTATTTCAGCATCAATCATGATAATAATTTATTTCATATTGGAGAACATGTTTTTGAGATACCTGTTGGATCATACGAGCTTAGTGATATAAGTAATATTATTATTGAGAAAATGGAGGAAAAAGAATCAGACAAATTAAAACATCCTATTATCGAAAGTAACAACAATACGCTTCAAGTAATAATTTCAACTAAGGAACAAGCTATATATTTTAATAAAAGGAATACAATTGGTCAATTATTCGGGTTTAATAAAAAGATATTAAACCCTGAATTCTATTCACATCTCAGACCAGCCTGTGGATATTTTAAAAGTAAATACAATTCGGATAGAATGTAATATTGGAAGCGGATCGTATGTTAATGCAGAATCAAGCCATGTGTTGCATGAGTTTGCTTTAAATGTCCCTCCAGGCTATAAAATGAGTGTGAACCCCCACAATCTTATTTATTTCCCAGTGAACACGAGAGAGATACACTCATTAATAATACGGATTGTTGATCAGGACGGTCATTTAGTTAATTTACGTAATGAAAGTGTTACACTTCGCTTACATTTAAGACATCAAAAATGATTATTTATAATAAAAATGTATGTTATCCTCCATCATCAAACACTTTGAGTTATACTACAGAAGAAAGAAGATCGTTAAGGAGAACACTTACAACCGAGAACAAATTGTTTTTAAAGTCATTGGGTCTAAAAATAAGAGAACATTGACTAATTTGTTAACTGTTCGAGAGAAACCCTATTCGGATGAGAGTACAATCAAAAAAGAATATCATAGCTACTCTCCCTATCTCCAATCATTTAAGAGCAATGATGAAGTTAGAATCACAATTCAAAATCAGGACTTATATTTAGTCCCGAGCCAGAGTTTTATTAATATTGATGGTTCGATTTCTTTGGATAACAACACGCCTACTGAAGGTGGTAAATTAAAAAACAATTGTATGAGCTATCTTTTGATGAGGTTTGATATAAGTTGATTGGAATTGAAATTGATCGAACTAGGTTTGTTGGTACTTCAACCACCTTAAAAACTATATTTCCTAGAATAAGCCTGAAAGTCGCATACTTGAGAATTCTGGTTGGTTAAATTTTCAGTTTTCAGTTGTGTTCACTACGGAACATTGGGAGCTACTGATGAATGTGGAACACAATCAGCAGCAAACCATATTTATTTCATCATTACTATACAGAAAGCAACCTTTGAAATAGTTTTGACATGCCATAGGCAAAAGGGGGAAGGCAACTCTGGACGAACAGTGTCCAGTGTTGTGTTGGTGGTGGTTAGAAACCTTATTGACAACACAACGCTGGTACAAACAGCGAGTGCATTAATTGTGTTTTAACAATAATTGACATTTTTCTTGGCTTGGAAAGCCTTATTGACAACACAGTGCTGATACAAACAGCAAGTGCATTTCCTTGTTTGAACATTAATTGACATTTTTCGTGGCTTAGGAAGCCTTATTGACAACACAACTCTGGTACAAACAGCGAGTGCATTTCCTTGTTGTAGCATTAATTGACATTATTCTTGGCTTCAGAAGCCTTATTGACAACACAGTGCTGGTACAAACAGCGAGTGCATTTTTTGTGTTTTAGCATTAATTGACATTTTTCTTGGCTTAGGAAGCCTTACTGACAACACTAGTGTTTAGTCCCAGTTTCCCTGTGCATTTTGAGGTTTTTTTTTCCCCCTTTTTTCTTTCTTCTCCCTGCTTAATTTTGTTTTTGTTTTTTTTCTTTTTTCTTCTTTTAAGCCTGAAAGTCGCATACTTGTGAATTCTGGTTGGTTAAATGGAAACGAAAAACAACTGGCAAATGATGGATATTTTAATTTCTCTATTCCTCTTAAAACCCTGCTTGGATTTTGTGAAGACTATAACAAAGTCTTACTAAATTGTAAACATGAACAAATTCTACTCATATCTAAAAATATTGATGATGTATATCATAGTAAAATTTAAAGTAATGAGTATAAATAAAAATATATCTAATATTACATTGAAAGTACCACAAATTACTCTCAGTGATGAGAAGAAATTACTAATGTTAAACATAACATAAAAAATGGAATCTTAGTCCTTGATTATTTTCATTAATTTACTTGAAAGATCCCAAATGTTATAATGATACGGATTTGGATATATATTAGAAAATCTTATCAAATACCAATGCCCATAGAAAAAACCATCTGCCTAATGGTCCGTTTTAGGGAAATCGTTCTAAAAAGTACACAATAATAAAAAAACTTCTCAAAATAAATAAAAAATCGATACATGAGGGTGGAAGTTTTATGACGAGAGAAGTTTTATGAGAACTTTGAAAAAAAATTTTAAAAGATAAAGTTTACTCGGATCAAAAAAAGTGAAATTCGTTTTCAATTCTTCATGAGCTTAACAGTTATACAATTGGAAGAACTCTTGAAAAAATCGGAAAGTCCTTTACAAACGAATTTTAATTCCCAATTAGAGTTATTAAGAAGTTTAATTAATGGTGAAAGTCAAAATATAAAGATAAATATCGACTCTATAATGGTCGATAATAAAATACATAAATAATGTGAGTTGTGTGTGCTAAGAGTTATAATCTATATAACCGTTAGCAATTTCGGACATTACTCAATTGAGCGGAATAAAAAGAAAAGTAATTTCTACTTGGTGGAAGTGGATTTGGAAAATGGTTAAAGTATTTTTACTAAATACAAACTTATTTAAAATGTTCTGTAGTCAGCACTTCTCGTTAGGAAGTAGGCCTTGTTCTCGCTTATAAGAGGAAGAAAAAATTGAGGAAATATGAAGATCATTAATTGAAAATGTGAATCATGAGGAGGAATTTAATAGAAGAATTACATGCGCCAGCACGTAAAAAATTTTAAGCGTCGAAGAGTTATTGTGAAGGGAATCGATGATCATTGGCAAGCAGACTTAGTGGAAATGCAAAATTACTCATTATCGAATAAAGTATATTGACAGTAATTGATACATTTTCTAAATATGCATGGGGAGAAGCATTGAAAGCAAAATCGGCTAAAGAAGTTAATCATGCATTCTCGAGTATTCTTAAGGAAAATCGAATTCCTAAGAATTTGCAGACTGATGATGGAAAATAATTTTTTAATACACCCTTTAAGAGTTTGTGTAAAAAACATGACATAAATCATTACTCAACTTATAGTAGTTTCAAGGCATCAATTGTTGAACGCTTTAATATAACACTCAAGGAGATGATGTGGAGAGAGTTTAGTTATAACGGAACATATTATTGGATTAAAATTTATAAGCTGATGATAAATGAGTATAATAGAAAACATCATACAACAATTGAAATGGCCCCAATTGAAGTAAATTCATCAAATGAGAAAAATTTGTTAAATACCGTCTACAATCATATAAAAATCTTTAATGGAAGTAAATTTCGTGTTGGAGATTATGTGCGCATTAGTAAGCATAAACACACATTTGAAAAGGGGTATACACCAAAATGGACAACTGAAATTTTTGAAATCAACAAAATTCAGAATACGAATCCCAGTTATGAAAGGTGGTTTCTATAATGAAGAGTTGAGAAAAACAAGATTTCCACACACTTGCTTGGTTGAAAACATAATAAGGCGACGAAATGATAGGGCACTAGTTAAATGGGTTGGGTTCTCAAATGATCAGAACTCATGGATAAACATCAGTGAAATTTTATAAAGAAAGACCATTGAAACCATAAAGTGTCATTTTAAAATTAGAAAATCGGATAAGCAATGTATATTAATTTTAATTCAATATGGTAATAAAATTGAATTTCATAGTGAGTCATGGAGAGCCTTCATAAGATTAGAGGTATTTTTCACATCATTCTTATATTGGAACACGCTGCTTAAAAATCAAATTTGTAATATATATAATAATTACATTATCCCAAAATGTTCAAAGATGGGAAAATATGATGTACAACTTTTAGATTTAGGTGCATCTTATGGACATGAAGCAGAAATTGACCTAACTCGTTTATGTTTTGAAATTTCAAGAAAGATGGGAAAAGAAATAAAAAAAGATGTAAACCAGTATAGACAAATATTACAAAAGAAAGTGACACAAGTATAGGCTCTTTAAAAATAAAGTAAAATAATTCTTTAGTTGCATTTCTGTTTTCGAAGAATAAACAACATTATGGGTCTAATTACGAATTTTGAATTTAAACAAATGTGAGGAAAATTATGATTTCCTCAAGGAGCTTGACGATGTGCTTTTTCCTGAGCACGCTAATCTGATGGAGGAATACCGAGAATATTTCTTAGAGTATGAAAACTATCGTCTTATTAAATCAAAATATGGAAAGCACTTGACGGTGTGCTCATGGTCCTCGAATGATGCAACAGATGGAGTTGATACATGTGCTTGTCACTACTTTGAATCATATAAAAGAAAACTGCATCGTCTAATATTTCAATACACTAACCTAAGAAAGAGGATCAATAATATGGATATTAATAATAATAGTACATTTTAATATATATATAATTGAATGCCTGTTTACGGTATTTGATTAAAAAAATATAATTCTTTATTCATCAAAACGCGTCTGTTCAGTTTGGTGTACAAAACGTAACTCTCTTATGCTACTGGCTTAATAGATAAAGAAAGCTCGCATTTGCGTCTTATTTCATGATTGGCTTATTGAAGGGTTTTTGTTTAAAGTAAAATTGCTTATGTTAGAATCTGCTGACGAAGGCGTTTGGCGTTATGATCGCTGGCTCCAGTGGGGTTTGTTATTGACGAAATTTGCTGATGTTGCAAAAGGGATCTGCGCGTGGCGTTATGTATGCTACTGTTTATGTTTATGTTTATGTGGCGGGCGTTGGCGTGGTTGCATGCGTTGGCATTGTTTATGTGGTGTTGGCGTTGGCGTTGTTGGAGTGAGTGTGGACATGAGAGATCTGCGTGATCTGGATATGTCACTTCCCCATCCCCTAGAAATTGGCTTGTCCTCAAGCGCTAAGTATAGGGTGCGTTCCTAAGTCGTTGTTCTTTTCGGTTGCTTCGTCTTTATTTTCGATGGTTGGTTGTGTTGCTGCATCATTCTTATATCTGATTATTAATCGTTTTGGTACATTTTTGCATTTGAATAAAGAATAGCTTATTATTACTATTGACAATATTGTCAATAATGTTAAGCTTATGATTAACAGGGTATTGTTAGTTCTTGTATGTACTCTTATGAGTTCTTAATTTGTATCTACTTCGTAAGTTTTTCTTGTTTCATTTAACTTATTGATCTTTTTTATTTTATTCAACTGGGTATCATATGCTGGTGATCCGGCATAAATAAAGATATCTGCTGGTGTTCTACCAGTAGTGCTATGTATTGTTTTATGATTATAAGTGTAAAGGATTATTTCGAATTTTGTTAATTTATTTTCTTCATTTGTGTCTGAATTAATTATTCTTAGTTTTTCGTTAACTGTTTTGTGAAACCTTTCTACGTCTGATATGCCATTCTTGCTTGTTGTGATTTGAATTTTAACGTTTTCTGAATGTAACCAAATTTTTAATGCTGCACACATGAATGCTGAGTCTTTGTCTGCTTTTATTTCAAATGGTTTTCCCATTTCGTTGAATATTTTTAATAATGCTCGTTTTGCTTCTAACCAATCTTTACCATGTATTTCAATTAATGTAGCGTATTTTGAATATACGTCTATGCATGATAAAAATTGTTTATTGTTGACCATATAAAAATCTATAACGTATATTGCTCTAGGGTTGAAGACCTCAGGTGTTATTTCATAATTAAATTTTGTATCCCTGTGTTCCACTTTTGATATATTACAAATTACGCATTCGTTAATTATGTTTTGTATTAATTTTTGGTGATCTGGGAAGTAATATTTGTCTTTAAACATTACTATGGTCTTTTCTATTCCTGGGTGTAAAAGGTTTGTATGGTCGTTTAATATGATTTGTTTTAATTCTGAATAGGTTTGGATATCTTTTAATTTATTTGTGGTCCTCATGGTTTTTATCGGGCAATCTCTTTGTATTATTTCTAAGTAAGCATTTTGGAATTTTGCATAGTCACCTTCATGTGGGAAGTATATAACGGTGTTTTTTGCACTAAGATATTCTTTTATGATCTCTTTTGCTTTTTCCGTTGTCATTTCTGTGTAATTTATTATAATCTTAATTTTGTGAAAATAGTTAATTTTCTTTATTTCTTCAGTATTTCCTTTTATAAATTCTATTTGATGATTATAATAATTCAATGGTCTTTCTGTGATTTGGATACAATTTTGGTTATCTTCTGTTGCGCTATGTATTGTTGCTGCTATGCTATCTTGAGCATTCACCATGAGATTTTCTTCTGTGGTATTTTCTTTGGTTTTAATTCTTGAAAGGGCATCCGCTACGTAGTTTTCTTTGCCTGGTATGTATTTGATTTCATAGTCGAATTCATTTAATCTTATCTTCCACCTTTGTAGTTTCATGTTTGGTTCCTTTATGTTATTTAGCCATATAAGCGGTTTGTGGTCGCTAAGTATTTCAAAATTTCTTCCAAATAAGTATGATCTAAAATTTTTTGTTGCCCATATTATTGCCAATAGTTCTTTTTCTATTGCTGAATATTTTATCTCGTGTTCACTTAAAGTCCTACTTGCGTAACATATTGGTTTATGGTCTTGTGATAAAACTGCACCTAACGCATAATTACTAGCGTCTGTGGTGAGTGAGAATTTTTTCTTAAAATCCGGGTATACCAATATTGGCTCTGATGTTATGAGTAGCTTTAATTTATCAAAGGCTTCAATGTATATTTGTTCTTTTTCGTTGATTTTAGCTCCTTTCTTGAGCTTTATAGTCATTGGCTTCACGACTTTTGCGAAGTTTGGTATGAATTTCCTGTAAAATCCACATAATCCTAAAAATCTTTTTATTTCTTTTGGCGTCTTATGGATTGTAACGTTCGGCATAAGAGGATGTCATAATTTTTGGAAAAATTATGAATGTAAAACTTTTGATCTGTCGGGCAAAGTTCGCTAGGAGCTAATGATATGCTCGTATTTAATTTTATTTCTCCATTTATTGTTTGGCAAGTAGTATTTTCCTTTGAAGTTTTTGAATTAAAGAAATTTTTATTCATTAAATTTACCGATGAACCTGTATCTATTAAGCATCGTAAGTTTTGATTATTCATAACTATTCTTATGAATGGGATTCTGTGTTCATTCCGAGGCTGGTAGATGAAATTTTCAGTCCAGTCCATTTTTGATTGTCCACTAGTGCTAGGTCTTTGTCTTTTCATTGGTTGGTTAGGTGGTCTATTATTATTATTTGATTGATAATTGATAGGGTTTTGCATACTGCCTTCATTTAATTTTAATTGATATTCATTGTTCAATTGTCTATTAACTGTTGGTTCGTTTTGAATATTTTGATTTCTGTAATTTGTATTATAATAATTTTGTTGGTTTCTATAATTCTGATTATAATTTTGGTTGTAATTTTGTTGATTTCTATAATTCTGATTATAATTTTGGTTGTAATTTTGTTGAGGCTTAGGATAATATTTGTTATTATATTTATTGTACTGTGTATTAATTGTAGGTTTTGGTTTTTCTAATACTCGGTCTTCATATAGACCTAGTTCTTGAGCTACTGCTTTTAATTTATCTGTTGTTGATATATCGTATCTCGCTAACTGCATGTATAATCTGTCTGGTAATCTTTTATGTATTACGTCTCTTACAGTATTATTTAATGCCTTGGTGTACAGTGTTTTATTTTCGGCATTGTTCTCTATTACTAACTTATTTAATATTACAAAGGATTTCTGCTCGAGTTCTTCGAGAAACTTACGAATACTTCCTCCGAAATATGTGTTGTAGACTCTCCTTAATAGTTCTTCACATGATGTTTGTGTTTTGTAAGTGGAAATTAATATGCTCCGTAGTGTTGCCCAGTCTCCTGGTAAGTGTCTGAATGATGTTTTCAAAGCGTCTCCATGTAGTTGCATCTGAATTGCGCTGTACAGTATAAGTTTTTGACGTACATCAGTGGTTGGGTAAAGTTCCATGATGAAATCAATCCGTCCGATGAAGCCTCCCAATTCGTCCGTTTCTCCACCGAAGGTGGGTACTTGGCGGATTTGCCCGAGTGCCTGGTTTAATAACTCCGACATCGTTTTTGTTGCTGATTTTTTATTTTTTATTTTTTTATTAGGTGTTGTATGTTGTTTTGTTTCTTATAAATATGTTTCTTTCACTTTTGATATCTTTTATTAGTAATTTGTTTGAAGGTTCTCTTGTACACAAGACGAAAATTCTTCTTCGTCTGCTTCGCGTATTTATGTTTACTTTAAAAAAAAAAGATTTACAAGGATCACGAGGTCCTTATGCGGATAACAGTTAATTTTCGCGGAACACTAGTACGTTGTCCTGAAAGGTTTACGACGTTTCACGATATTTCACTATTATCCTACCGGCTGCGCCAATTGAATGTCTGATTACGGTATTTGATTAAAAAAATATAATTCTTTATTCATCAAAACGCGTCTGTTCAGTTTGGTGTACAAAATGTAACTCTCTTATGCTACTGGCTTAATCGATAAAGAAAGCTCGCATTTGCGTCTTATTTCATGATTGGCTTATTGAAGGGTTTTTGTTTAAAGTAAAATTGCTTATGTTAGAATCTGCTGACGAAGGCGTTTGGCGTTATGTTCGCTGGCTCCAGTGGGGTTTATTACTGTTAGAATATTCTGGTGAAGGCGTTTGGCGTTATGATCGCTGGCTTCAGTTGGGTTTGTTATTGATGAAATTTGCTGATGTTGCAAATGGGATCGGCGCGTGGCGTTATGTATGCTACTGTTTATGTTTATGTTTATGTGGCGGGCGTTGGCGTGGTTGCATGCGTTGGCATTGTTTGTGTGGTGTTGGCGTTGGCGTTGTTGGAGTGAGTGTGGACATGAGAGATCTGCGTGATCTGGATATGTCACTATATTTATCTTTAAAATTAAACTAAAACAATAAGAATAAATAAATTATATTATGAAATCGTAAACAAAAAAATTCTTTTATTTAAGCATAATAAACTCTATACACCTAGGTATGAAGAAAGCAGGTATACAAAACACAGCAGGCTATTATTTCAAATCATCAATAAGGAGGGTCACTCAAACAGGACGCACTGTAAAAAGGGAGAGAACCGATAACATGCACACACCAAAGGTAGCAGCACATGTCAAACGTATGTGCGAAGTACGTACATCAGTTCATGTCAATAATACTATAATTATGATGTGGGAAAACATTCAGGTGGTAGGTGTCCTGAGAGCTCTGACCAAAGAGAACGAAGGTGAGAAAAGAGAACCAAAAACACTTCGACTGATCAATGAACTCATCCTCAAAAAAGAGAAGCAAAAACACTTTTCGACTGATCAATGAACTCACCCTCAAAAAGAAAAAGAAAAATAATTTTACACTGATCAATGAACTCACCCTCAAAAAAGAGAACCGAAAACATATACACACACACAAAAGGTAGCAGCACGTGTCAAACATAAGTGCGAAGTACCTGCTTATCAACACTTCATGTCAATAATACCCACTCAGGTGGGAGGTGTCCTGCGAGTTCTAACCAGTGACAATGAATGTGAAAAAAGTGAAGCAAAAATAATTTTCCACTGATCAATGAACCCACCCTTAGAAAAATCAAAACAAAACAAAACAAGTTCCTGCACACCTGTGTGCTATCTGTCAACCGATCTTCCACTACATTCTAGCATACAGGTTGCAGGTTACACGCCTCCTCCTTAAGAAAACTCAATCACGTACGCACACGTAAGTGCGGGAGTGATCCTCCACCTGACACCAACCCACAATAAAAAAGGGTCATCCATAAATGATGCCCCTTCGAACAAAAATGTTACATATGTGACCCTAAATCACACACTTATCTAAAAAAGGTCACACACCTGTCACGTACGTGACCCAAAACCACACACTTATCTAAAAAAGGTCACACACCTGTCATCCCCCACCCAAAAAGCAATAAATTAAGTGCTATAATTAGGCAATTAACATTCAAGAGCTGTCAACAAAAAAATATTTACGACTTCCTGTCATAGAATCCCCAGTTCCCTACTACTACTCTAATCAAACTAAACATAGTATAACTATATATAGCTGTTATATACTAAATTAAAAATGATCTGGTTTTCCGACATTTTTATTTATTTTAAAAGATGAATACAAGTTAATTTAAATCAACGTCTTTTTGCACCATTAATAGAAATCTTAAACATACATGTCCACAGTTGAAAGAACCAAATCGTTGAACTTGGTTATAATTGTATTTTATATTCTCTCCTAAATATGTAATAAGCTCTTGAGGTGCTGGCAAATTTCCATAACTATCAAAATATCTGATTTGCTTAGCTGCTTTGTTATAAGCGTCTTCTCCTTCTCCGAACTCATTTTGGTAATGAGTCTTTTTTAAAAACACCTCTGAAAAAGGGGATGTTTGTGGGCATAATTCATAATGTCAATGTTCGACAGCGGTTTGTTAGGTAGCTCATTTAAAAGTTTTTTGAATGATTTGTTTATATACCATATCCCTTTTGATATGGTTTTAGATAGAGTCCATTGCCTAAAGCAATGGCTTCCATTTTTCTGTTGTATCGTTTATTCTCTTCGAATTCTTTCTGTACATTTTTCGCGCTATTAATACTCTTTGCAATAGATGCACCACCAGAGGCAAGTCCCCCTAATGCTCCGAGTGCTGTTATAATAGTTATAAGTGGCAAGAAGCCACCTACTTTAGGTACACTAATAACTCTAGGAATTATAACTTCATTTTTCTTTCGTCCAAAAGTCTTGCTTATTCTATATCGTGTTCCCTACAAGCAGCATTTAAGAGATTTATTCCCTTCTCGCCTCTTCCCAAACGATTTTCTAGCTTTGTTCCTGGGCCACAAAACTGATAACCTAGTATATATAGCTCAAAAGTGAGTTGATTATTTTATCAATAAGACCTCTACCTCGATAGGCTCTGTTCTGCTACTAGTTGTTTTATAAAAGGGGATTACCAATTTAATAGTTGAGAAAACTATATCAGATATGAGATTAATTAAACAAAAAACGAACATAGAAGTGAGGAATATCGATTTAAAAAACGGGAAAACAAAAAAGTTAGACATAGCAGATTATTACCCAACTCAATTAAAGCCTTAATTGTTTCACCTTCTTATTGTGGTAAAACGAATGTAATGATCAGTTTGATTGAAAGCCCGAATGGACTAAAGTTTTGAAAATATTTATTTATATTCAAAGTCTTTACAACAACCGAAATATGAATATTTGAAAACACTCGTGAACCCAATAAAAGGAATGGGATATTTTACATTCTCAGAAAATGAAAGTTTTCTAGCACGAAGTAAAGCTAAAAATAACTCTATAATGATATTTGATGATGTAGCATGTGAAAAACAAAATAATATTCGTGCATTCGTGCATGCGTTTTATTTATGTCAAACGTATACACGCATCCCTAAACATCTTATTCGTGATAATGCAAACCTAATAATAATCTTCAAGGAAGATGAACTAAATATGAAATATGATACCAAGATCATGTAGCAGTCGATAAGAAATTTGATGAATTTAAGAACATTTGTCAATTTTGTTGCAAGGAAAATGGACGCTATAGACGATTTTATTATAATTTGAGATATAATATAAGCAAATGTAATTATTATTTCACTTGAAAATAATCGATCAAAATAACAACAACTCTTACTTTGACGGGCAACAGCTCAATTTTAATGGCAAACTATCATCAACCCATTGAATTGGAGGGAAATTATGAGTGTGCACTCATTGATTTCCACATGTATAACTCCAAATGTTGATCTTGATAATAATTTATTTCATATTGGAGAGCATGTTTTTGAGATACCTGTTGGATAGTACGAGCTTAGTGATATAAGTAATATTATTATTGAGAAAATGGAGGAAAAAGAAACAGATAACAAGCTATATATTTTAATAAAAGGAATACAATTGGTCAATTATTCGGGATTAATAAAAAGATATTAAACCCTGAATTCTATTCACATCTCAGACCAGCCTGTGGATATTTTAAAAGTAAATACAATTCGGATAGAATGTAATATTGGAAGCGGATCGTATGTTAATGCAGAATCAAGCCATGTATTGCATGAGTTTGCTTTAAATGTCCCTCCAGGCTATAAAATGAGTGTGAACCCCCACAATCTTATTTATTTCCCAGTGAACACGAGAGAGATATACTCATTAATAATACGGATTGTTGATCAGGACGGACATTTAGATAATTTACGTAATGAAAGTGTTACACTTCGCTTACATTTAAGTCATCGAAAATGATTATTTATAATAAAAATGTATGTTATCCTCCATCATCAAACAATTTGAGTTATACTACAGAAGAAAGAAGATCGTTAAGGAGAACACTTGTTGTTGAACACAAATTGTTTTTAAAGTCATTGGGTCTAAAAATAAGAGAACAATGACTAATTTGTTAACTGTTCGAGAGAAACCCTGTTCGGATGAGAGTATAATCAAAAAGAATATCATAGCTACTCTCCCTATCTCCAATCATTTAAGAGCAATGATGAAGTTAGAATCACAATCCAAAATCAGGACTTATATTTAGTCCCGAGCGAGAGTTTTATTAATATTGAGGGTTCGATTTCTTTGGATAACAACACGCCTACTGAAGGTGGTAAATTAAAAAACAATTGTATGAGCTATCTTTTTGATGAGGTTTGATATGAGTTGATTGGAATTGAAATTGATCGAACTAGGTTTGTTGGTACTTCAACCAGCTTAAAAACTATATTTCCTTGAATAAGCCTGAAAGTCGTATGCTTGAGAATTCTGGTTAGTTTAATGGAAAAGAAAAACAACTGGCAAATGATGGATATTTTAATTTCTCTATTCCTCTTAAAACACTGCTTGGATTTTGTGAAGACTAATTCTACTCATAACTAAAAATATGGATGATGTATATCATAGTAAAATTGAAAGTAATGAGTATAAATTAAATATATCTAATATTACATGGAAAGTACCACATATTACTCTCAGTGATGAGAAGAAATTACTAATGTTAAACATAACAAAAAATGGAAGCTCACTACCACTAGCATTCCGCATTTGGGATTGATGACCTCAATCCAACACTAGCAGAGGGTACTCATCATGTATGGAATGTAAAGCTTGCAGCCAGTAGAGAACGCCTCGTTTTGCTATAATAGCCTTTAAACTAGATAATAAATTGATTCAAAATCATTTGCGAAACTTGAAAGTGTACTTGAACTCTGAGACGTATCCCTATGATGATATGAATATAAATTTTAATCGTGATCGATTTGCAAGTTTGTACGATATGTATACAAATTTTCAAGCAAGTTACTATATGAAGCAGTCTGAACCGTTGTTAACACCTAAGGAATTCAAAGAAAAAGCACCAATTGTTGTTATAGATCTAACACATCAGAATGAGAGTGTAAAAACTGGTCCGATTGATATCAGAGTTTCCATCGAGTTGGATAGTGCCAGTGAGAGAAACACTAAAGTATATTGTCTACTTATGCATGATCGGTTAGTTGAGTATTCACCATTAACGGGATTAGTTCAGCCCATTGTTTAAATAAATTTGATGGAGAATCAAGTAGTTGTCGACATTCAAGGATTTTATTGAAATAACAACTATTTTATATTCAAAGAAATTGCCCTAGTTTTTAAGAATGGATGTTACCAAGACGTTCATTACCTTATAAAACCACCATATGATTTTCTCAGATTAACTAAGAAGGCCCGTAAAACGGCAATATGGTTAACTAGAAATCAACACAATCTCTGTTGGAATGATGGAAATGAAAGCTTTTTAAAAGTCAGAAATTATCTTCGTGAGCTTGTTAATAATATGAGAGTAATCACGAAGGGAGATATAAAGAAAAAGTTTCTTGAAAAGTATCTAAGGAGTGTGTAATGAACATTGAAGAATTTGGATGTCTCCGACTGTGGGTCATATTCGATTTTATTATAAAGTTTAATATAAGTGGCTAAAATGAATAAAGAAAAATTCCAAATTTATAATTAAATATGTTTATTATTATTTAGGAACATAATGGTGTGAACAGAATTTAATTTGCGTGTATTCTAAAATTAGAGCTTTCTAAGATTATAAAGAGTTTAAATAAATTGTTTAGAGCACAATGGTTTGATATTTTCCTATGTATTCTACAATTTGTAAAAATGTTTTGAAAGTGACTTAAACTTTGATCTAGTTCTAAATCAACTATTTTTGTAGTTAAATATTTAGTTAAAAACTCTTTCTTAGCTCATACCTCGTACAATAACTGAAGCGAAAATATTTAATGGACTTAATATATCACCAAGGCTTAAATAAGAAATGTCTCCATCACTCCAATCCAATGCATCAACATACTGTTTAGTTATTTTTATGGTTTTTCTAGTTATTTCATCCAGCTCTTTTATGTCATAGGGAGGCTTGAAGTGGTAAAAATTCGGAATGGTTGATCCTGCTTGCATAAAGGCCAATTCTTTTATAAAAATTTGTCTCTCATTTCCAAATATATACTGTAAGTCAAGAAGAACACACGAGCTTCTGTCTATCTTAATCATTTTGTGTTTAATGTAAATAATGTACTGAGAATCATGATCTAGACTCTTCACCTTAAATAGCGCTTATAATTCAATTTCAAGTTAGTTTGAGTCAACTTTTCAATCAATATGGACACACTTCAGCTAAGAAAATCTAGAAATTCGAGAAAAATACAAGATCATGAAATCATTTTTGGATTTGTGTATATTGTTAATCTACAATTAAAATTAAAGTGTGGCTTTTCAACAACGAGACGATTTACACCAATGGTTTGGATGCAGCAACATAAGCGCAATTTCATTGGATTTGGAAAAGAGGAATGGCTTCAATTATTAACATTTAAGGAATATATCCAGTTAAGGCTTGAGCAGTTTGAGTTCTTGATGCCTGATACATTAATGGATCATCCCATGATTGAAACCATAAAGTGTCATTTTAAAATTAGAAAATCGGATAAGCAATGCATATTAATTTTAAATCAATATGGTAATAAAATTGAATTTGATAGTGAGTCATGGAGAGCCTTCATAAGATTAGGGATATTTTTCACATCATTCTTATGTTGAACACGCTGTTAGAATCACATTTGTAATCATATAACAATTAACACGTATTTAATCATAAGCCATTTGTAAGTACGCTGCAGATAGCGCAGATACACAGCAAATAAGATACACCCAATCCATGGGTTGTGATTAGAAATATTTTTTCACCATCTGCCGAGCGGCCTGCAGTTAGCAGATAGTATCACAGGCAGCGTCGTAAATAAGATAATATTAAGACATGACCCATAGATAACTATTGATTGTTTAGGTCAACTCGTAAATAGCATAACTAGTCCTAAGCAAACATTATCGTCTAAGAATTCTGTATATAAACCATGAATTTTTACTCAATAAAGTCAGTGTTCTTCATAGCCTCAATATCGTCAGAGGTCTACATTCATTTCTACCATCGCATTTACTGTGCGCAACGAAGGACCTCACTCTCCGCAGTCCAACTAGTTCAAGTGCTAGTTGCGACGACTTTTAGTAGTCAGTTTATGTGCTGAATACTTCCCTCTATACAAACATTTTGGTGACCTCGACGTGATGAAAAACGAAGCTGAAACCATAAATCAAGCCACAAGCTAGAGGCTTGAGATTGGCGATGGTCAGCGTCAGCAATCCACCTTAGAACTCAAGGTGATTGCATTGTGCCGGCGACAAAGGGCAATGATCGCATCACTGCATCGCACATTGCACCAAAGCACCCCTGTTGAGCACACTTCACTAGAGCTCATTAAAAATCTATGGGCTCAAATCCAAGAAGTCCATTTTCGGCTGTATGAAGAAGTCGAAAACCCGGAAGAAAATGGATATGATACAAAGGAGTATCTACAGGCAGAAGAAGATGTTCAAAGGGCACTAGCTTCAAAAAACAATAAGCAGTGCACCAATGACATGAACTTGCCTCGTATAACCATCCCCAAATTTGATGGGGATATATTAAAATTGACACAATTTTTCCATATATTTGTGTCCATGGTACACAATACCAACATGCCAACAATTCATAAAATGTGGTATCTAAAAACCAGCGTGATCGGTGAGGCAGAAAGATTAATACGCCAAATCGAAAGAGGATAATTACCTCCACGCAAGGAACATCTTGGTTGACGCTTACAACAATCCAAGAGGCATTGCATCAACGGTATTGAACCGATTCTTAATGCAACAAGCAATTAACGATAATGTAAAATCGCTTAAGGAGCTTTACATAGTCACCTTGGAGTCCCTTGCATCTCTCAAGGGACTGGGACTAGACATTTCAACGTGGGACCCTATTCTAATTGGGGTCATAAGAAATAAGCTCGACAGCACAAATAAAACGCTGTACGAGCAATAACTAAGCAACTCGAAGAAGATACAAAAACTGTACACCATGCTCCATTTTCTTGAACAAAGAGTTCGTGTTTTAGCTAGCGGAAGCAAAACACATAGCAATACCAAAAGAGACTCGCAACTTGTGCATCCTCCTCAACTACAAGGAAGGTTTGTGTCTATTGCAAGAAGGCTCATCATGTCATATTTCGGTGCACCGATTTCCGTGCAAAGACAGCCGATGAGAGATTAAATTGGATTCAACGACAAAGACTATGCGTCAACTGCCTCAATGGAGGTAACATGGCAAAGGCTTTCCCAAATCCCTTTAAATGCTTCAAGTGCCAAAAGAGACACAATACGCTGCTGCATTTGGAAATCTCGTCAATGGAGCCACAAAATCCAATTGTGGCATCAGCAAGTAGCAGGAATATGAATCTACTCGCAACGGCAAAGGTAATAGTCCAATGAAATAATGGACAACAGGCAACGTTCAAGGCTTTGCTGGATTCTGGATCACAGATCAACGTGATATCAGAACGACTCGCATCTTTGTTATCATTAAACCGACACGGCTCCACATTACGAATTGAAGGCATCGGTGGACAACAAAAGACAGCAGAGCTCGTGCCAATTTGTTGGTAAAGTCGTTACACAACAACTTTACAATGCAGATTGAAGCAGATATTCTACCGCACATTATTACGGATCAGCTAACCCAAAGCATAAAAGACAAAGATTGGAACATGCCAGCAAAACTACCATTGGCAGATCCCCTTTTCAATAAACCTGGCAAAATCGACATGCTTATCGGTGCGGAACTATGCACTATTGCTCTCGCAACAACACAAAATACCCTCTGGTCGAATCATGCAAGAGACCAAGTTGGGATGGGTTGTGGCGGGAAAAATCAAAACTTCAAGGATGTCAGCAGCCATTTGTGCAGTAGCAGCGGGAGAGGAAACAAATACCATATTGGAGCGATTCTGGACCATTGACAATTTGGAAACCACAGAAAGGCATCGTACACCAATTGAAAAGGAGTGCGAGAGCCATTTCGTGGAGAACTTGCAGACTGCAGCAGATGGGAGATTCATAGTAAAATTGCCGTTTGCTGAACATTCTTCAGCCCTGGGGCCCTCGTTGGAGACTGCGGAAAAACGTTTCCTCGCAATAGAAAGAAGGACAGATTCAAAAATCTGGAAATCGTACTTGGACTTCATGACTGAATACGAACAATTGGCTCATATGAAAGCTGTCCCTCGAAAGCTCCTTCCAAAATCTCACTATTTCATCCCTCATCATTGTGTGCTGAAACCTGACAGCAGCACCACAAAGCTAAGAGTTGTCTTCGATGCATCATGTAAGACATCGACAGTAAAATCCTTAAATGACATATTGCAAGTTGGACCCACGGTGCAAAGTGATCTCATGTCAATTCTATTGAGATTCAGAACACATAAGTACGTATTTAGATATCGAAAAGATGTATCGCAAATATGGATAAACCCTGACCACCAATTTAATCAGATGAAAGTTTGGAGAGAAAATCCAAATGATGAATTAAAATACTATCGATTAAAAACGATCACATATGGAACGGCATCAGCTCCGTTCTTGGCAACTAAGTGTCTAAATCACTTAGCCTCACTACATTTAAGCAGATCACCACTAGAAGCCTCTGCATTAAGGGATGACTTCTACGAATATGATTGCCTCACAGGAGCAGACTCCATACAAGAAGCAATCCAAATTCGACAGGAGTTGGTAAAAATACTGCTCCCCAATGGATTCAACTTACGCAAATGGTGCCAAACAATGAGCAAATTCTTCAAGGAATTCCCAAGGCCGACATAGTAAATGATATAAAGCTTGATGAAACACTACAGTGTTATGACATTGGGCCTTATCTGGATCAACTTTGCGGCTGCACACAAAGCAGCACAGCAAAAAAAATTACAAAACGTGTTGTTTGCTCGGAGCTGGCACAGATCTTAACTCAATGCAAATTCCGAGGCACATATACGATGGGAAAACTCCAGTCACGAACGAATTGCACACATTTGTGGATGCTTCAGAACAGGCATATGGCGCAGCTATATATGTACGAGCAACGTACAAAAACAAGCAAACATCTGTACATCTGTACTCAAAGTCTCGAGTGGCTCCAACAGCAAAACAGTCACTATCTCGTCTACATTTGTGGCCAACCGAATAGCCAAAATTCAGGCAGTGACAAGTCAGAATAATTGGCGGCATGTATCGTCTGACAACAACGCAGCAGATATGCTCTCAAGAGGAATATCTGCACGAAAGTTACACGAGCACAGTCTATGGCTCTATGGACCACTCTTTTAGCATGGCACTCCAGACAAATGGACAGTTCCTCCCATCATCTCTCCAAGCAACCTTGAAAGGAAAAGAAAGCATATAAGCTTAGCTGCAACTCAATCAGCAATAGGCGAAGAGTTGTATACCTGCCGACACAGCAACTCATTTTTCAAGTTACAACGCATTGTGGCTTACATGTTACAATTCTGCTACAAGCGTTACAGATCAGCAACGACCACGCTGTCTAAAATGGAACTGGACCGCGAACAATACAGCAAACTGAATTTATAGCTGAACTGAAAAGTTTGAAGCGCCACAACACAGTGGACAAAAAGAGTCCCATCTGATCACTCTCACCAATACAAGGGTTAGATGGACTCATGCGAGTTGGAGGTAGATTGGAGCAAGCCCCACTCCCGTACAATGCAAGGCACTAGATTTTGCTGCTTTACAACGATCCAATAGTAAAGATGATATTACGAGAGCTGCATGAAGACAACATGCACTGCGGTGCTCAAGCTTTACGAGCAACTGCTAGACAACAATATTGGATTCTGAACGACAAAACTATGTCGAGAAACATCGTTCACAACTGTGTGACGTGCAACAAGGCAAGGCCCAAGTTAATGAATTAAATTATGGGAAATCTGCCACCCGATCGAGTGACACCAACACGCCCATTTCTCACTACAGGCGTAGACTATTGCGGACCAATTTGGATTCATCTTAAGGTTCGCGGAAAAAGACCAGATATGGCATACATAGCTGTATTCTGTTGCTTCTCTACAAAGGCAGTCCTCCTCGAGATGGTTAGCGATCTGACTACAAATGCCTTTTTAGGAGCCCTGCGGCGCTTTCTCAGCCGCCGCGGAAAATGTCAAACGATTCATTGTGACAATGCCACTAACTTTGTTGGAGCAAACAACCAACTAAGGGAATTAGGAAGTTCAATATTTGGCGAGAAAGTTCAAGCAAAGATCATCAAAAACAAGTTGCTTTCATTCACCGCCACGAGCGTAATCATTTGGAGTCAAGGAAGACAACATACCTGTGATAAGTTGGCCAATGGGACGCATTGTACGCACATATCCAGGCCAGGATAATCACATTCGAGTGGTTGACGTCAAAACTGCCTCAGGCATCTACAAACGCCCCATAACCAGGCTTGCGCCGTTATTTCCAGAAGACATGGCCAAAAAACGCCCTATCAAGGAAACCGAGGACACAGACAAAAATGATGCGCCACCCGTTCAACGAAAACGGCTAATGTCGCCAACCATATCGTCGACTTTATTAATCCTGCTCTTTATGCTACCCTTGGTCACTGACAAATTCAGTATCTGTGACACGGTTCGACACAAAGCTTGGAATCTACTATGAGAAAATTGGAACAACGAAGAGAGCAGTTTCCGACTGGACCATGGTAATATACTATGAATTGGAACCATACTGGCGAGATATGGAAACATTTAATGCAGGCATAGACGAATTCAATGACACATGCCCAGAATTAACTACAGATCATACATGTCCATATGACTCCATATATCAGCACTTTCGTCACGTGTATCGTGAATTACAAATGACAAACTCACTTATGCAGCGTACACGAAACCGCCGGTCCCCATTCGATGTAGTGGGTAACATTGCGAACAGTCTATTCGGAGTATTAGACTCGGACTACGCTGATAAAATGAGCAAGGTGATAGAGAAGGTAAAAACAAACGAAGAATTTTTACTGACATTACTGAAGAATCAAACTTCAGTACTTGATTCGACCATTAACATTGTCAAGAAGACAAGATTTGAATCTGACAAGCGAGTAAAACTACTTGAAGAACAAGTTGCCATCATTAGCCAAAACAGAGGAAAATACACTATTGAGCGTCTCACGGAGACTTACCTGGCATTAACAGCTCAATTGACACTGTTAGCAGCCAGCCTTCAACGCATGCAATCAGAAATAGTGGACGTACTTACTGGAATTCGTCACCGTACAATAAGCCCAATATTGATTTCTCCCGATCAATTAAAGGAACAATTGGATCAAATACGGGATCATTTGCCGCCAGATCAAATGCCACCAGTGACATCATCTAACGTGATGCATCTGTACAGAATTATGCGAGCAGAAGGCACAGTCACCGACACTCATGTAATATTTAGAATAAAACTACCACTAGTGTCAACATCAATATTAGAACTGTTTAATATTGTGCCGATTCCAATGTGGGACTCTACAAGCTGGCGACTGTTTGAGCTTAAGACACCTATTATAGCTGTAAACAACCACAATGATCAATTCATGGGACTCACAACAGATGATCTGCAACGCTGCCGAACATTACCGAATGAAGAATACATATGCTTTGACCATCAAGCTATGTTTAATGTTAACAATCGGTGTGAGTTTCAACTGTTTAACAACAAAACACCAACGACGTGTCAAGTAACTCATAAAACAACCAAAATGGTATGGTCAAAAACACACCGTCCCAATAATTGGATCTTTGCAACGCATTCTGCAATGGAACTACAAGCGTACGCCCGTCTACTATACAACTAAAGGACACCGGACTACTAACGTTGTCATCAGGTTGTACAGCACGCAACTCAGAAATTAGCATCAGTACGTTCAACACCATTATAAGTCAAGTGAGAACGGGCTATGCTCATTTTGGCAACATAATCAAGCCAAACACCATTCAAGGACCTTTTACGAAATCTCAACATATCAGAGAACAATGTACAAGAAGATAAGGAACTGGATGACTTGCAGCTAAAATTGAACACACTCAACAAACAAGAGCTGCCCGACCAAATAAGTCCAATACAACATCAACATATCGCCGCTTATGCTGCTTTAGTAGCGTCTGTCCTTGTGCTACTTGCCTATACCCTACGGAAGCAACGCTTTTGGACCTTGCAACCAGCAGCTACAAGGAATGAGGCTGCCACTACACCCGAGCCATCAGCATCCCCAAGACGATTCACACTGGATCTAGATGATGGTTGATCACCGATTCAACGGCCGGGAGAATGTTTAGGTTCATTATAAATTAATACATATTTAAATCATAAGCCATTTGTACAGTACGCTGCAGATAGCGCAGATACACAGCAAATAAGGTACACACAATGCATGGGTTGTGATTAGAAATATTTTCACACCATCTGTCGAGCGGCCTGCAGTTAGCAGATTGTGATACTATCTCGTAGCAGCGTCGTAAATAAGATAACATTAAGACATGACCCATAGATAACTATTGATTGTTTAGGTCAACTCGTAAATAGCATAACTCGTCCTAAGCAAACATTATCGTCTAAGAATTTTGTTTATAAACCCTGCATTTTTACTCAATAAGGTTAGTGTTCTTCATAGATTCAATATCATCAGAGGTCTACATTCATTTCTACCATCGCATTTACTGTGCGCAACGAAGGACATCACTCTCCGCAGTCCAACTAGTTCAAGTGCTAGTTGCGACGACCTTTAGTAGTCTGTTTATGTGCTGACTGCTTCCCTCATAATATACACAAACACTTATGTTGGAACACGCTGCTTAAAAATCAAATTTGTAACATATATAATAATTACATTATCCTTAAATGTTCAGAGATGGGAAAATATGATGTACAACTTTTAGATTTAGGTGCATTTTATGGACATGAAGCAGAAATTGGCCTAAATCGTTTATGTTTTGAAATTTCAAGAAAGATGGGAAAAGAAATAAAAAAGATGTAAACCAGTATAGACAAGTATTACAAAAGAAAGTGACACAAGTATGTGCTCTTTAAAAATAACGTAAAATAATTCTTTAGTTGCATTTCTGTTTTCGAAGAATAAACAACATTATGCGTCTAATTACGAATTTTGGATTTAAAACAAATGTGAGGAAAATTGATGATTTCCTCAAGGAGTTTGACGATGTGCTTTCACTACTTTGTATCATATAAAAGAAAACTGGATCTAATAATATTGGTCTAATATTTCAATACACTAATCTAAGAAAGAGGATCAATAATATGGATATTAATAATAATAATACATTTTAATATATATACATTTATCTTTAAAATTAAACTATAACAATATGGATAAATAAATTATTTTATGAAAACGTAAACAAAAAATTCTTCTGTTTAAACATTTAAACTCTAGAAACCTAGGTATGAAGCCTGCAGGCGATTATTTCAAGTTATAATAAAATCATCATAAGGAGGGTCACTCAACCAGGAGGCATAGTAAAAAGAGGGAGAGAACCGAAAACAAACACACACAAAAGGTAGCAGCACGTGTCAAACATAAGTGCGAAGTACCTGTTTATCAACACTTCATGTCAATAATACCCACTCAGGTGGAAGCGAGTTCTAACCAATGACAATGAAGGTGGAAAAAGAGAAGCAAAAATAATTTTCCGCTGATCAATGAACCCACCCTTAAAAAAGAAAATCAAAACAAGTAGCTGCATACCTGTGTGCTATCTGTTAACCGATCTTCCACTACATTCTAGTCATCCATAAATGATGACCCTTCGATCAAAAATGTCACGTATGTGACGCCAAACCACATATTTTTCTAACCAATGACAATGAACTCACACTTCAAAAAATCAAAAGAAGTAGCTGCACACCTGTGTGCTAGCTGTTAACCGATCTTCCACTTCATTCCAGCACACAGGTTACAGGTTTCACGCCTTGCTCACACTCTCCTTAAACCACAATCACATACGCACGGTAGTGCGGGAGTGGTCCTCCACCTGACACCAACCCACAATAAAAAAGGGATCATCCATAAATCATGACCCTTCGATCATAAATGTCACGTACGTTACCCAAAACCACACATTTTTCTAAAAAAGGTCACACACCTGTCACCCCACACCCAAAAAGTAATAAAATAAGTGCTATAAATAGGTAATTAAAATTCAAGAGCTGTCAAAAAAAAGATTTACGGCTTCCTGTCATACAATCCCCAGTTCCCTACTTCTCCTCTTAAGAAGAACAACTCCACCAAATCCCTTCGAGGGCATCAAATATGTAGTTCGGATCAAGGTCAGGGCCGCCCCAACTATTTTAATCATATGGTTAATGATAATGGATTAAATACCATCAACAACAACGCCGACTCCACCATCAAACCCATCACTATCACCATTGATAACTTCACCCCCACCACCTTCACTGATTTCACCATCAACCCCATCATCAACACCAACTACAACATCATCCACACCACCTTCACCAACTCCAGCAGCAACATTTTCATTAGCAACATCACCCCCACCACGACCATTGCCAACTCCAGCAGCATCAACATCAACCACAACATCACCCCAACGACCAACAACACCAACTTCAACATCAACCCCATCACCATCACCAACTACATCATCACCCCAACCACCTTCACCAACAACATCAACTCTACCAGGCCTTCATTATCATTCACTCAGACCAAGGTTTCCACCGCAATATACAAATAGCATCGTCAATGTGGAGCGCTCATATTCGATTCGTGAATACCCAGGTTAAAATGATTTCGAGTGGGTTTAAAACCCGAATGACTACATTTTCTTATAAGAGTAAGAACAAAAACTAAGTGGAACCAGAAGAATTTCTGAGTGAGGCAGCTCAAGAAATACTCCCACTAATAAAGAATGTGCTAATTACGCACACCGCATGCAAAATTAATTTAGAAGTACATTAAATTCAATGATGATGAAATGCTGATGACAGTAATCAGTCGAATATGTATGTCTTAACAGCATCGAGTGATCTAGAAGAGATCATAAAAACTCACGCTTCATTAATTTGCGGAAAAATTGATGAATTCCAGGAGAAGGACAGCGACTGGAAAATGACTCAAATATTGAGGCTGGAGATAAATATTAACAAATATACTCCGCTCAAATTTTCAAGTTATATTGAAACACCAAAAGGGCTGAGAAAAAAGCTGTTATAAATGTGAAAAACAATGACACATTTTGTTTTAAATGGGCATTAATCTCAGCCCTTAAAAAGCCTCAAAATAATCCCGCAAGATGCTCATCATATTCAATTGGTGATTCGGCAATAAAAATACATGAAAGGCTTTCCCTAAATTTTTCTAATTTGGACTTTCCGATACCTTTGAACCAATTAAAAATTTTTGAAACTCAAAATCAAAACATTAATATTAATATTTTTGGTTTTGAAGAGCAGACGGGCGCAGTCAACGGCCCATTATACGCTACAGCGGTGGACAAGTAAGTCCACATTAGTCTGATGTTGCTGGAGGGTGAAGAGCGTGGACATTTCGAATGGATAAAGAATGCACAACTTAGTGAGAACGTTGTTGCAAATTCTCAGCACATCCCAATGATGAAAGACGAAAACTGTGGGAAAAGAATGTTAGAATTTGTAGGGCTTAAGGCTAAAATGTACTCATTGTCTCTTGAGGGGGTGGGTGAATTAAAAAATCCAAAGGTATTGTTTTGAGGACGGCACTTTTTTGTGCCCATCTATGATCGAACTGGGATTCAGAGAGTTGCGATTTATTTTAATCAATGTAAAACACGATAGTTTTACATTTATTTCTTTCATGTGTTTTTATTGGTTCAGTTATTTTAAACTTAGCGTATGCGTTTGTATTTTATGTTATAAACTTTATTTATTAGCTTATCTTTTACGATTGATGCGCGCTATGCCAATGCATAACCGTGACCGACATTTGTTAAAACGAGAGTGAGAGTTAGATAAACTTGCATGTGCAAGTCACAGACAAAATTTAGAACAGGTATAAAAAAGTCGGCAATAGATAAGTTAAGTATAAATAGCTATAAGGAATGTCTTTTTGAAAATAAGACATTTTCTGATGATATGTTGATATTTAGATTAGAGATACATAATTTGTATACAAATAAGGTTAGAAAAACAACTTTAAGCCTTCGCCTGTTCTTCGCAACGGACGTGTTTTTTATTGCGCATCGAAATTATTTATTTCCTTTCGTGAATTTGAATTTATTGAATTATTGTGATCGCTTAAAATTTGGAGACATTGTGTTATACCGGTTTGATGTAAAATACATTGTTGAACAGTAGTATTATTGGCCAAACTATTAAATCGTGTGTTTAAAGTGCAACAACATATCGCGGCTCAAATTACAGCTCTTGTGCAGTGTTTGTGTCTGTATGCAATTTTGTTTTTGCATTTTTACGCTCTTGCTTATCTCTTGTGATTTAGATAACATCTCTCTCCCGCGCTCTCAATAACATTGTTGGTGGTTGCGGTTGTTAGTTTTACTTCTTTTCTAATTCTATATTCCGTTGCGTTTCTCATTTTTCGGTCGTCGCGCCCGCGCCGTTTTATTTTTATTTTTTTTTTGCTTCACATTGTTTTTGCTACAACAAAAAGTGCCAGGTCCGTGCAAACATTAAGATGGCCTTTGTTGGTTGCTGGCTGTGTGATAATGTATCTCACGAAAAATGTGCTGGTCTAAACGGCCGTATTACGGACATAAAGTGGAAATGTGAAAACTGCAGGGATGTTGAGAGGGACATTATGGGATTCATCAGGCAGACCAAAAATGGCATTGGATATCTTTTGGTAGGTTTAAAAACCTGTTTGAAGGATTCTCAGCTATGGAGAAAGATCTCAAAGGTATGAAACTTTTGAATGAATCTCCGAAGCGTAAAAGGCCAATTTTAAGCTGTCTGTTGGCCCAAGTGAACCTCCCCACAAAATCCGTACTTAATATAGAATTGATTAATCTGTCTTCTCCATCTTCACAAATACCAGATAGAAGTGATGATAACAACACTTCGGCCATGGATGTTGTTGCTTCTATCCCCGAAATCGTGGTCGACTTAGAGATTGTTAGCGCCGTTGATGCAATTCAACATTTACACATCAACACATCAATCGAATCAAATGGTCGCTTAACCAAAGCAATAGCCCCACCGGATGCTACTATTAAGGTTCCTAACGTGACCCTGGTAGGTGTTCCACCAAAACAACAAATATTTGTTTCACGGCTTTCCCCTGATACCACATCTGAGGATGTCAAGGCTTTTATCCAAGCCAAATCTAAAGCCATCGTTACTGTGGAAAAATTCGGGAAATATCTTCGTTTAAAATAAATGTTCCGGCAGAACACTTTGGCACCATTTGTGGTAAAGAATTCTGGCCGGACCATGTTATTGTAAAAGAATATACTGCAAAAAAGAAAAATCGGCCTCCGATTGCTGTTCTTTCTTCTACCGCTACTGCAATTAAGCCTCTTGCTGTATCTGGTAGTTCAAAAACTAAACTGTAGTAAGGTTTCAAATCTATATCTAAATAGTATTTCCGTTCTGTTTAATGTCGTTGTATTTACTGAAACTTATTTAAGGCCCGACATCCTATATTCTGAGATCCTCTCTAATGAATTCTCTATCTATAGAAAAGATCGGACTCCCAGGCGTTGTGGTGGTGTACTTATTGCTATCAATGCAGATTTATCTTCGGAGATAGTAATGACAGATACTTCTATGGATATAGAGTTTATTTCTGTTAAATTACTTAATAATGATTATGGTCTTTTTATAACCTGTTCTTACATTCCACCTTCAGATAGTTCTTTGTATTATTCCCATTTGGCTGCTATACTTTCTGTGCCTTCACAGCTTTCTGATCGTGATTTTCTTGTTGTACTTGGTGATTTTAATCTCACTGAAAATACATGGACGCGTTGTCATGATTCAAGTGCTTTGTGACTCAAATATTGAGGCTGGAGATAAATATTAACAAATATACTCCGCTCAAATTTTCAAGTTATATTGAAACACCAAAAGGGCTGAGAAAAAAGCTGTTATAAATGTGAAAAACAATGACACATTTTGTTTTAAATGGGCATTAATCTCAGCCCTTAAAAAGCCTCAAAATAATCCCGCAAGATGCTCATCATATTCAATTGGTGATTCGGCAATAAAAATACATGAAAGGCTTTCCCTAAATTTTTCTAATTTGGACTTTCCGATACCTTTGAACCAATTAAAAATTTTTGAAACTCAAAATCAAAACATTAATATTAATATTTTTGGTTTTGAAGAGCAGACGGGCGCAGTCAACGGCCCATTATACGCTACAGCGGTGGACAAGTAAATCCACATTAGTCTGATGTTGCTGGAGGGTGAAGAGCGTGGACATTTCGTATGGATAAAGAATGCACAACTTAGTGAGAACGTTGTTGCAAATTCTCAGCACATCCCAATGATGAAAGACGAAAACTGTGGGAAAAGAATGTTAGAATTTGTAGGGCTTAAGGCTAAAATGTACTCATTGTCTCTTGAGGGGGTGGGTGAATTAAAAAATCCAAAGGTATTGTTTTGAGGACGGCACTTTTTTGTGCCCATCTATGATCGAACTGGGATTCAGAGAGTTGCGATTTATTTTAATCAATGTAAAACACGATAGTTTTACATTTATTTCTTTCATGTGTTTTTATTGGTTTAGTTATTTTAAACTTAGCGTATGCGTTTGTATTTTATGTTATAAACTTTATTTATTAGCTTATCTTTTACGATTGATGCGCGCTATGCCAATGCATAACCGTGACCGACATTTGTTAAAACGAGAGTGAGAGTTAGATAAACTTGCATGTGCAAGTCACAGACAAAATTTAGAACAGGTATAAAAAAGTCGGCAATAGATAAGTTAAGTATAAATAGCTATAAGGAATGTCTTTTTGAAAATAAGACATTTTCTGATGATATGTTGATATTTAGATTAGAGATACATAATTTGTATACAAATAAGGTTAGAAAAACAACTTTAAGCCTTCGCCTGTTCTTCGCAACGGACGTGTTTTTTATTGCGCATCGAAATTATTTATTTCCTTTCGTGAATTTGAATTTATTGAATTATTGTGATCGCTTAAAATTTGGAGACATTGTGTTATACCGGTTTGATGTAAAATACATTGTTGAACAGTAGTATTATTGGCCAAACTATTAAATCGTGTGTTTAAAGTGCAACAACAAATCGCGGCTCAAATTAAAGCTCTTGTGCAGTGTTTGTGTCTGTATGCAATTTTGTTTTTGCATTTTTACGCTCTTGCTTATCTCTTGTGATTTAGATCACATCTCTCTCCCGCGCTCTCAATAACATTGTTGGTGGTTGCGGTTGTTAGTTTTACTTCTTTTCTAATTCTATATTCCGTTGCGTTTCACATTTTTCGGTCGTCGCGCCCGCGCCGTTTTATTTTTATTTTTTTTTGCTTCACATTGTTTTTGCTACAACAAAAAGTGCAGGTCCGTGCAAACATTAAGATGGCCTTTGTTGGTTGCTGGCTGTGTGATAATGTATCTCACGAAAAATGTGCTGGTCTAAACGGCCGTATTACGGACATAAAGTGGAAATGTGAAAACTGCAGGGATGTTGAGAGGGACATTATGGGATTCATCAGGCAGACCAAAAATGGCATTGGATATCTTTTGGTAGGTTTAAAAACCTGTTTGAAGGATTCTCAGCTATGGAGAAAGATCTCAAAGGTATGAAACTTTTGAATGAATCTCCGAAGCGTAAAAGGCCAATTTTAAGCTGTCTGTTGGCCCAAGTGAACCTCCCCACAAAATCCGTACTTAATATAGAATTGATTAATCTGTCTTCTCCATCTTCACAAATACCAGATAGAAGTGATGATAACAACACTTCGGCCATGGATGTTGTTGCTTCTATCCCCGAAATCGTGGTCGACTTAGAGATTGTTAGCGCCGTTGATGCAATTCAACATTTACACATCAACACATCAATCGAATCAAATGGTCGCTTAACCAAAGCAATAGCCCCACCGGATGCTACTATTAAGGTTCCTAACGTGACCCTGGTAGGTGTTCCACCAAAACAACAAATATTTGTTTCACGGCTTTCCCCTGATACCACATCTGAGGATGTCAAGGCTTTTATCCAAGCCAAATCTAAAGCCATCGTTACTGTGGAAAAATTCGGGAAATATCTTCGTTTAAAATAAATGTTCCGGCAGAACACTTTGGCACCATTTGTGGTAAAGAATTCTGGCCGGACCATGTTATTGTAAAAGAATATACTGCAAAAAAGAAAAATCGGCCTCCGATTGCTGTTCTTTCTTCTACCGCTACTGCAATTAAGCCTCTTGCTGTATCTGGTAGTTCAAAAACTAAACTGTAGTAAGGTTTCAAATCTATATCTAAATAGTATTTCCGTTCTGTTTAATGTCGTTGTATTTACTGAAACTTATTTAAGGCCCGACATCCTATATTCTGAGATCCTCTCTAATGAATTCTCTATCTATAGAAAAGATCGGACTCCCAGGCGTTGTGGTGGTGTACTTATTGCTATCAATGCAGATTTATCTTCGGAGATAGTAATGACAGATACTTCTATGGATATAGAGTTTATTTCTGTTAAATTACTTAATAATGATGATGGTCTTTTTATAACCTGTTCTTACATTCCACCTTCAGATAGTTCTTTGTATTATTCCCATTTGGCTGCTATACTTTCTGTGCCTTCACAGCTTTCTGATCGTGATTTTCTTGTTGTACTTGGTGATTTTAATCTCACTGAAAATACATCGATCTGATTTTTGTCACGGATCCCTCCTTCTTTTCTGTCTCCCTTTCTGAACCAATATCCTATCCTGAAGGTTGTTTGTGTAAGTAAGTAAGTAGGAAGTATTCAGCACATAAACTGACTACTAAAGGTCGTCGCAACTAGCACTTGAACTAGTTGGACTGCGAAGGGTGATGTCCTTCGTTGCGCACAGTAAATGCGATGGTAGAAATAAAGACGTTTGACGATATTGAGTCTATGAAGAACACTGACTTTATTGAATAAAAATGCATGCTTTATATGCAAAATTCTTAGACGATAATGTTTGCTTAGGACTAGATATGCTATTTACGAATTGACCTAAACAATCAATAGTTATCTATGGGTCATGTCTTAATGTTATCTTATTTACGACGCTGCTACGAGATAGTATCACAATCTGCTAACTGCAGGCCGCTCGACAGATGGTGTGAAAATCTTTCTAATCACAAACCATGAATTGGGTGTATCCTATTTGCTGTGTATCTGCGCTATCTCCAGCGTACGTACAAATGGCTTATGATTAAATACGTGTTAATTTATATGAACCTAAACATTCTCCCGGGCGTTGAATCGGTGATCAACCATCATCTAGATCCAGTGTGAATCGTCTTGGGGATGCTGATGGCACGGGTGTAGTGGCAGCCTCATTCATTGTAGCTGCTGGTTGCAATGTCCAAAGGCGTTGCTTCCGTAGTGTATAGGCAAGTAGCACAAGGACAGATGCCACTAAAGCAGCATAAGCGGCGATATGTTGATGTTGTATTGGACTTATTTGGTCGGGCAGCTCTTGTTTGTTGAGTGTGTTCAATTTTAGCTGCAAGTCATCCAGTTCCTTATCTTCTTGTACATTGTTCTCTGATATGTTAAGTTTCGTAAAAGGTGCTTGAATGGTGTTTGGCTTAATTATGTTGCCAAAATGAGCATAGCCCTTTCTCACTTGACTTATAATGGTGTTGAACGTACTGATGCTAATTTCTGAGTTGCGTGCTGTACAACCTGATGACAACGTTAGTAGTCCGGTGTCCTTTAGTTGTATAGTAGACGGGGTTCTGTTGCATACTGCTTGTAGTTCCATTGCAGAATGCGTTGCAATGATCCAATTATTGGGACGGTGTGTTTTTGGCCATACCATTTTGGTTGTTTTATGAGTTACTTGACACGTCGTTGGTGTTTTGTTGTTAAACAGTTGAAACTCACACCGATTGTTAACATTAAACATAGCTTGGTGGTCAAAGCATATGTATTCTTCATTCGGTAATGTTCGGCAGCGTTGCAGATCATCTGTTGTGAGTCCCATGAATTGATCCCTGTGGCTGTTTACAGCTATAATAGGTGTCTTAAGCTCAAACAGTCGCCAGCTTGTAGAGTCCCACATTAGAATCGGCACAATATTAAACAGTTCTAATATTGATGTTGACGCTAGTTTTATTCTAAATATTACATGAGTGTCGGTGACTGTGCCTTCTGCTCGCATAATTCTGTACAAATGCATCACGTTAGATGATGTCACTGGTGGCATTTGATCTGGCGGCAAATGATCCCGTATTTCATCCAATTGTTCCTTTAATTGATCCGGAGAAATTAATATTGGGCTTATTGTATGGTGACGAATTCCAGTAAGTACGTCCACTATTTATGATTGCATGCATGTCAGATTCAAATCTTGTCTTCTTGACAATGTTAATAGTCGAATCAAGTATTGAAGTTTGATTCTTCAGTAATGTCAGTAATAATTCTTCGTTTGTTTTTACCTTCTCTATCACCTTGCTCATTTTATCAGCGTAGTCCGAGTCTAATACTCCGAATAGACTGTTCGCAATGTTACCCACTACATCGAATGGGGACCGGCGGTTTCGTGTACGCTACATAAGTGAGTTTGTTATTTGTAATTCAAGATACACATGCCGAAAGTGCTGATATATGGAGTCATATGGACATGTATGATCTTTAGTTAACTCTGGGCATGTGTCATTGAATTCGTCTATGCCTGCATTAAATGTTTCCATATCTCGCCAGTATGGTTCCAATTCATAGTATATTACCATGGTCCAGTCGGACACTGCTCTCTTTGTTGTTCCAATTTTCTCATAGTAGATTCCAAGCCTTGTGTCGAACCGTGTCACAGATACTGAATTTGTCAGTACCAAGGGTAGCATAAAGAGCAGGATTACTAAAGTCGAAGTTATGGTTGGCGACATTAGGTGTTTTCGTTGAACGGGTGGCGCATCATTTTTGTCTGTGTCCTCGGTTTCCTTGATAGGGCGTTTTTTGGCCATGTCTTGTAGATGCCTGAGGCAGTTTTGACGTCAACCACTCGAATGTGATTATCCTGGCCTGGATATGTGCGTACAATGCGTCCCATGGGCCAACTCATCACAGGTATGTTGTCTTTCTTGACTAGAAGAAGCATGCCTTCCTTGTCTGGTTTGCAATACTTGTAAATACTCCTGTGACCATTGCTTCCAAAATCGTTGCTTGAGTCTGGATACTAGTTCCCACCGTTTTAGTAAGGATTTTTCGTTGCGTTCTGTGTTGACATCGGGGGGAGCAGTCAGCGTTTCACCAATCAGAAAATGTGCTGGGGTGAGGGCTGTGTTGTTCGTATGGTAATTTGACATTGGTGTAAATGCGCGAGAGTTTAAGATCGCTTCAATTTCGATGATCACCGTGTTTAGTTCTTCAAATGTTAGAGATGCGGTATTTGTCGTAGTAACCAGTAGTCGTTTTGCAGACTTTACCGCAGCTTCCCATAGGCCTCCAAATGACGCCGCTCGTGGCGGTATGAATTTGAAAGCAACTTGTTTTTTGTTGCAGTGATTGATGATCTCTGCTTGAGCTTTTTCGCCAAATATTGAACCTCCTAATTCCTTTAGTTGGTTGTTTGCTCCAACAAAGTTGGTGGCATTGTCAGAATGAATCGTTTGACATTTTCCGCGGCGGCTGAGAAAGCGCCGCAGGGCTCCTAAAAAGGCATTTGTAGTCAGATCGCTGACCAGCTCGAGGTGGACTGCCTTTGTAGAGAAGCAACAGAATACAGCTATGTATGCCTTATCTAGTCTTTTTCCGCGAACTTTATGATGAATCCAAATTGGTCCGCAGCAATCTACGCCAATAGTGAGAAATGGACGTGTTGGTGTCACTCGATCGGGTGGCAGATTGCCCTTAATTTGATTCATTAACTTGGGCCTTGCCTTGTTGCACGTCACACAGTTGTGAACGATGTTTCTCGACATAGTTTTGTCGTTCAGGATCCAATATTGTTGTCTAGCAGTTGCTAGTAAGGCTTGAGCACCGCAGTGCATGTTGTCTTTGTTTATGTGGGTTATGTTAAGCCATGCTCTGTCAGCTGTTGGTATTTTGGCTTAACATAGCCTATGATCCGCATGCTCTCTTCTTACAATGTAACCTCCTCTCAGCGCTCTCAGCGCTGTTAATTAGTTACATATATCCACACATCAATATACTCAATCGTATTGTACCCAAAACACAAAAAACAGAAAAACATCTATTCAAGTGAAATAAATATACAAGTGAAATAACGAAACCACAACTGTCTTTTTTCTGGAGAAAGGAAGAGGAAAGGAAGATCTGCCCCCCTACATTTTCATGGTCCTTCGAGCCGGATTAAATTCCAAAACACCGCTCGCCCCAGCTCGCATCGGTGGATTTCCAACCCCAACCAAAATCAATCAGATAAGTACATAACGTACATATATCTAAAGAATACAGTCCGCTGAATCGCCAATTACCGGCCTCCAACAATTCCTAATACCATAAGGTATTAAAGTCCGATAATTGTACGTAGAAAAAAGTGTGAAAAGGGTGAAGTGAAAATTATTTCCGTATCAGCCAATTTTTCGACTATTATCCAAAGTCCAAAAGGCACATTATTTCACATTCCCATACTTATATGTACTCCATACATAAATACGCACACACTTTTTAGTGACACAAATACAATTATAAACCAATAAAATACAATATATAAAAACAACTTCGCATAATTTTGCCTGCTGCAAGAATTCTTTTTAGCATTTCAATTTAAACTGTAGAATTCTTGCATGCTATTATTCCAACTATGCTATTATAAACATACGTACATATGTGATATACAATTCTTTGCCGTACACTGCACATTGGTACATGCAAACATAAACATAAACATACAACCACAAAATAAAATAATAAAGATTGGCCGCACACACAAAAACAAAGAGATCAATAAAGATAACAGACGGCATAATTCAATAACTAATTAAATGAATTCAAAACATATGTTTGTATGTACACATCCACTATTTCAGTGACGGCAAGGAATTAACACAATCCGAACAATAATATTATTATTAATATTATTATTTGTTATTATTATTATTTTAATTAATAATTTTAATATTGTTATACGTCCGTCCATCATTATATATGCTCAGAAACTTATTTTCCACTGTCTTGAATTAAATTCATCAATTTGTCACTCCGCAACATTAACATAACCAGCTGTTATTGTAATTACTTTGTCAGCTGTTATTGTAATAACTTACCAGCACATCCAGGGCTGCAGTGACAAAGAAAATATTTTTTTTATGCGAGATCACCATTCCGACTCTTCACAGTCACGATCATTATCGCGTAAGTAAAAAAAAAAAAATACTGGTACAATAAAGTTTCCCATTCGGAGTGTTCCGTTTCCACACGTTCCAACAAAATATATATATACAAAAAAAAAAAACCTTCCTCTTCTTGAATTCATTCTCTGAGTATCAGAAAGACCATATATGAACTCAGAGAATAATTCGAACAATAAGAAGCAGTTATCCGTTCCTCCGCAACGTGATACCAGAAGTTCGCCCATTTCGTGTGGCTCCAATAGACCAACACCAAGGTCGTCGGCTTCAAAGTTCAAAAGCGAACCAGCTCCTACTGGAAATAAGCCTGTTAAGCAAAAACAGCTTATTCCAAGGAGTCCGACAGGCACACGCGCTCACATAAGCAAGATCATAAGCTCGAGCAGAATGGCGTTAAGCGACTTTATCGCTATTTCCGATCGACTCAGCCATTATGAGGCAATGATCAACATGCCATCCACAACTCCCGCCACAGTATACACACTCGAGATCCGCCGAGACCAGATACGATCCCTATGGGAAAAGGTCGAAAAGGAATATGAGTTGTGCTCCAAAACTGCAATCCAAGGGGAAAGCAGTGAAGATAGTGCGGTAAGGCAGAATAAGTACTTCCATTGCTATTCTGTATACGAACGCTGTGCAGCTCAACTCAGTGAGCAAATCGCACAAGCTGCGGCTGCAAGTAGACCGCAGCCAGTTCCGCTTGCACCTCCGATAATGAGAGGCTGCAGGCTTCCACCTGTCGACACCGAAGTTTTTAGTGGAGACTACCTTCGATGGCCTACGTTTCGAGACCTGTTCACAGCCGTCTATATAGACAATCCAAGTCTATCTCCGGTGGAAAAACTCTTCCACCTAAATTCCAAAACCAGCGGTGAGGCGAACAATATAGTCGCCAAATCACCACTTACCAACGATGGGTTTCAGTCAGCGTGGCAAAACCTGACTGTGGTGGAGTCAAGGTTGAGATCGCGTCGAATACTGTCCGCGAGCTCACCACCTAATAATGCAGCACATAGTTCCAGGCGAGGTAGTGACTGTTTTGCTGTTGGAGCCACTCGAGACTTTGAGCATATTAAACGCACAGATATTTGCTTGTTTTTGTACGTTGCGCGTACATATATTGCTGCGCCATATGTCTGTTCTGAAGCATCCACAAATGTGTGCAATTCCCTGAATTGAGGCTTTGCAAGTCCTCTCTATAATCCTTCCACTCGTTCTGAAGATTTATGGGTAGTTCGTCATCCCAGTCGAGTTTTGACTCCCAGAGTCGTTGCATAAAAATTTTAGCCTTTACCACGACAGGAGCGAACAGGCCTAGAGGATCGAAGATCTGTGCCAGCTCCGAGCACACTACACGTTTTGTGATTCTTTTTGCTGTGCTGCTTTGTGTGCGGCCGCAAAATTGATCCTTTTGTGGCATCCAAATAACGCCCAATGTCTTGACACTGTAATGTTCCAGTGTTTCGTCCAGCTTAATATTACTTATGATGTCATCCTTGGGAATTCCTTGAAGAATTTGCTCATTGTTTGAGCACCATTTTCGTAAGTTGAATCCCTTGGGGAGTAGTATTTTTACCAACTCCTGTCGAATTTGGATCACTTCCTGTATTGAATCTGCTCCTGTGAGACAATCATCTACGTAGAAGTCATCCCTTAGGGCAGAGGATCCTAATGGTGAACTGCTTGTGCGGAGTGAAGCTAAGTGATACTTAGTGACACTTAGTTGCCATATGTAACCGTTTTTAATCGATAGTACTTTAATTCATCATTTGGATTTTTTCTCCAAACTATCATCTGATTAAATAGGTGTTCCGGGTTTATCCATATTTGGCGATACATCTTTTCAATATCTGCCATAAATACGTACTTGTGCGTTCTGAATCTCAGTAGAATTGACATGAGATCACTTTGCACCGTGGGTCCAACTTGCAATATGTCATTTAAGGATTTTCCTGTCGATGTCTTGCATGATGCATCGAAGACAACTCTTAGCTTTGTGGTGCTGCTGTCAGGTTTCAGCACACAATGATGAGGGATGAAATAGTGAGATTTTGGAAGGAGCTTTCGAGGGACAGCTTTCATATGACCCAGTTGTTCGTATTCAGTCATGAAGTCCACATACGATTTCCAGATTTTTGAATCTGTCCTTCTTTCTATTGCGAGGAAACGTTTTTCCGCAGTCTCCAACGAGGGCCCCAGGGCTGAAGAATGTTCAGCAAACGGCAATTTTACTATGAATCTCCCATCTGCTGCAGTCTGCAAGTTCTCTACGAAATGGCTCTCGCACTCCTTTTCAATTGGTGTACGATGCCTTTCTGTGGTTTCCAAATTGTCAATGGTCCAGAATTGCTCCATTATGGTATTTGTTTCCTCTCCCGTTGCTACTGCACAAATGGCTACTAACATCTTTGAAGATCTAAAATCTACTTGAATCTTTGAATCTTTGTAACCTTGTTACATTACGTTAATTGTTTCTAAAAAGCAACAGGCAAAAGCTCTGAGCACAAGGAAAAGAGCTTTATTAGAAGTTACATTATAAAAGTTCACCACAAGAATATCAGTATATAATAGAGCGGAGAGTGCGAGAGCTTGAGAGCTTAAGCATGATCAAAGCTCACGCTCACGAGGAACCTCGCTCACGCTCGCGTTGGCTCGCTCTCAACTTTTTTTAATTTCTTTTTTTTTCTCTCTCTCACACTCTCATTTTACTCCTCTTCTTTTGGTTCGCCCACGTGCAAAAGCCTGCGCTGGCCTTTACAGTGGGACAAACACCACAAACACTCACCCAGATTACTCCACGATGAAGGCCTCCTCGTAGACGGTGTTGGTGTTGTTAAATTATGGTTTGTTGGTTTCTGGTTTAATTTAATTAATACTATATATTCTAGGGCACGTTTTATTGTTTATTAATGTGATATGAAAATTAAGTTTTTTTTTTGGAAATGTAATGTTGTCCACGGTTTTTACTCACTCACAGATAACTGAATTGGCTTGAGAACACACAAAAAAAATTATTTAACTGTTATACTATTACCACTGTTTGTATTTATTCTATATTTTGATTAAGACTTGCTTCTGCGCTTAAAGCTGCAGAGCTTTTGAATTTTATTTTATATATGTATATATGTATATATATATTTTTCCTTGTTTGTGCTCTGTAGGCTGAGTTTTTTTTTTTCTTTTATATATATATCTTTTTTCTCTATATATATATATATTAACTAATCCAAAATATAACCGATACAAATGTGAAAAAAAGACGTATTTTCTTTTGTCTTTTTTTTCACATTTGTATCGGTTATATTTTGGATGGTTTGCGGAAGCACAGAAAAAAAATTTTATTCTGCCATGAGGACAGTGCTGCGGCCAGAATGTTACATCCACTTTGCAGATTCCAATCCTGGTTGGCGGCTTTGATCCCGGTGTTAGGCATCCGCCTTTACGCAAGATACGCGCCTATAAAAAACCATGTGCTGGCCACAATTAGTTTTCCGAAAAATAAAAATTTTTCGCTAAATATTTCCTTACCTTGAGCTGCGCTCAATGGTTTCCAAAAAATCCCTTTTAAGCCTGGGATGGCTTTAAAGTCGGTGGAGTTATTTTTTCCCTTTTTTCTTCGTACAAATTATAGTTTGGGTTTAAAATCTTTTGGGCGGCAATTCGACACGTCTTTCTGCTATTGCACCTCGAACCAAAAAGGCGGAAGTCAGCGCTAAGAAGCAGAAGCTTCTCTTATCAGCTGCTGACAATCGATCAAGGTTGCTTTGTCTTTTCTCCCAGCTGATCTTTGGCACGAGTCCGAAAATTTCAAAGTTACAAATTTGCCTTCAATGGACTATGGGGCCATTACATATCTCGTAGCAGCGTCGTAAATAAGATATCATTAAGACATGACCCATAGATAACTATTGATTGTTTATGTCAATTCGTAAATAGCATATCTAGTCCTAAGCAAACATTATCGTCTAAGAATTTTGTATATAAAGCATGCATTTTTACTCAATAAAGTCAGTGTTCTTCATAGTCTCAATATCGTCAGACGTCTTCATTTCTACCATCGCATTTACTGTGCGCAACGAAGGACCTCACTCTCCACTGTCTAACTAGTTCAAGTGCTAGTTGCGACGACCTTTAGTAGTCAGTTTATGTGCTGAATACTTCCTACTTAATTACACAAACATTTTGGTGACCCGACGTGATTTACTCTCTGAATTTGTCAACTAGGCGACAAAGGATAATCAATCTACAAAATCCATACTTGAAGTTGTCAACAAGGCGTCAATCAAAGGATACCTACAATCTCCTAACTCAGATCACTATTCTGTGTTAGTGAGACCATCTGAATTTGTCAACCAGGCGACATATCAGAATTAACAGTGTGCTCTCGTTTCGATAAACGACCATAGCACTAACAACAAAGTCCATCAAGCGACAAAAAATCTATATAAAATGGCATCAGAAAAGGTAACCATTGATGAGTTGCTTGATGTCCAGCAAGATATCGGCAATGAAATTGTACGGCTGATATCTAATTATAAAAAGGATTCCGCTGAGAGAAAATCTCAGACTGGATATCACAGAATGAAAACAGACTCTCTCAAAAAGAAATGGAGTTCTGTTCAAGACAATGACGAAGTCATTAGAAAATCTGGCGAGGTACCAGAAAATCATCAATACTTCACTTACTATGAGGACATAAGAACAACTGTTCTGAAGTGCTTAGAAGTAATGAAAAACGAAGCTGAAACCATACATCAAGCCACAAGCAAGAGGCTTGAGATTGGCGATGGTCAGCGTCAGCAATCCACCTTAGAATTCAAGGTGATTGCATTGTGCCGGCGACAAAGGGCAATGATAGCATCACTGCATCGCACATTGCACCAAAGCACCCCTATTGAGCACACATCACTAGAGCTCATAAAAAATCTATGGGCTCAAATCCAAGAAGTCCATTTTCGGCTGTATGAAGAAGTCGAAAACCCGGAAGAAAATGGATATGATACAAAAGAGTATCTACAGGCAGAAGAAGATTTTCAAAGGGCACTAGCTTCAAAAAACAATAAGCAGTGCACCAATGACATAAACTTGCCTCGTATAACCATCCCCAAATTTGATGGGGATATATTAAAATGGACACAATTTTTCGATATGTTTGTGTCCATGGTACACAATACCAACATGCCAACAATTCAAAAAATGTGGTATCTAAAAACCAGCGTGATCGGTGAGGCAGAAAGACTAATACGCCAAATCGAATTGAAAGAGGATAACTACCTTCACGCATGGAACATCTTGGTTGACGCATACGACAATCCAAGATACATAGCATCAACGGTATTGAACCGATTGTTAATGCAACAAGCCACTAGCGACAATATAAAATCGCTTAAAGAACTATACATAGTCACTTTGGAGTCCATTGCATCTCTCAAGGGACTCGGATTAGACATTTCCACGTGGGACCCAATTTTAATAGCGGTCATACAAAATAAGCTGGACAGCACAAATAAAACGCTGTACGAGCAATCATTAAGCAACTCGAAGCAAATACAAAAACTGGACACCATGCTTCAGTTTCTTGAGCAAAGAGTCGTGTTTTAGCTAGCGGAAGCAAACCACACACCAGTGCCAAAAGAGATTCGATGGGAACAACTTGCATTGCATCCTTCTCAACTACAAAGAAGGAGTGTCTCTATTGCAAGAAGTCTACGCATTTCATATTTCGGTGCGACGACTTCCGAGCAAAGTCAGCTACTGAGAGATTGAATTGGATTCAACGATAAAAACTATGCGTCAACTGCCTTAAAGGAGATCACATGGCAAAGAATTACCCAAGTCGTTTTAAATGCTTCAAGTGCTAAAAATGACACAACACGCGGCTGCATTTGGAAAATTCCTCTATGGAGCCACAAAATCCAATTGTGGCATCAGCAAGTAGCAAGAATATGAATCTACTTGCAACAGCAAAAGTAATAGTTCAAGGAAATAATGGACAACAAGCAACGTTCAAGGCTTTACTGGATTCTAGATCACAGATCAACGTGATATCAGAACGACTCGCCTCTTTGTTATCATTAAACCGACACGGTTCCACATTACGAATTGAAGGCATCGGTGGACAACAAAAGACAAGCAGAGCTCGTGCAAATTTGTTGGTAAAGTCATTACACAACGACTTTACAATGCGGATTGAAACAGTTATTCTACCGCACATTATTACGGATCAGCCAACCCAAAGTATAAATGACAAAGATTGGAACATGCCAGCAAACCTACCGTTGGCAGATCCCCAGTTCAATAAACCTGGCAAAATCGACATGCTTATCGGTGCGGAACATTATTATGCACTATTGCTCCCGCAACAACACAAAATACCCTCTGGTCCAATCATGCAAAAGACCAAGTTCGGATGGATTGTGGCGGGAAAAATCAAAAATTCAAGGATGTCAGCAGCCATTTGTGCAGTAGCAACGGGAGAGGAAACAAATACCATAATGGAGCGATTCTGGACCATTGACAATTTGGAAACCACAGAAAGGCATCGTACACCAATTGAAAAGGAGTGCGAGAGCCATTTCGTAGAGAACTTGCAGACTGCAGCAGATGGGAGATTCATAGTAAAATTGCCGTTTGCTGAACATTCTTCAGCCCTGGGGCCCTCGTTGGAGACTGCGGAAAAACGTTTCCTCGCAATAGAAAGAAGGACATATTCAAAAATCTGGAAATCGTATGTGGACTTCATGACTGAATACGAACAACTGGGTCATATGAAAGCTGTCCCCCGAAAGCTCCTTCCAAAATCTCACTATTTCATCCCTCATCATTGTGTGCTGAAACCTGACAGCAGCACCACAAAGCTAAGAGTTGTCTTCGATGCATCATGCAAGACATCGACAGGAAAATCCTTAAATGACATATTGCAAGTTGGACCCACGGTGCAAAGTGATCTCATGTCAATTCTACTGACATTCAGAACGCACAAGTACGTATTTATGGCAGATATTGAAAAGATGTATCGCCAAATATGGATAAACCCGGAACACCTATTTAATCAGATGATAGTTTGGAGAAAAAATCCAAATGATGAATTAAAGTACTATCGATTAAAAACGGTTACATATGGCAACTAAGTGTCACTAAGTGTATCACTTAGCTTCACTCCGCACAAGCAGTTCACCATTAGGATCCTCTGCCCTAAGGGATGACTTCTACGTATATGATTGTCTCACAGGAGCAGATTCAATACAGGAAGTGATCCAAATTCGACAGGAGTTGGTAAAAATACTACTCCCCAAGGGATTCAACTTACGAAAATGGTGCTCAAACAATGAGCAAATTCTTCAAGGAATTCCCAAGGATGACATCATAAGTAATATTAAGCTGGACGAAACACTGGAACATTACAGTGTCAAGACATTGGGCGTTATTTGGATGCCACAAAAGGATCAATTTTGCGGCCGCACACAAAGCAGCACAGCAAAAAGAATCACAAAACGTGTAGTGTGCTCGGAGCTGGCACAGATCTTCGATCCTCTAGGCCTGTTCGCTCCTGTCGTGGTAAAGGCTAAAATTTTTATGCAACGACTCTGGGAGTCAAAACTCGACTGGGATGACGAACTACCCATAAATCTTCAGAACGAGTGGAAGGATTATAGAGAGGACTTGCAAAGCCTCAATTCAGGGAATTGCACACATTTGTGGATGCTTCAGAACAGACATATGGCGCAGCAATATATGTACGCGCAACGTACAAAAACAAGCAAATATCTGTGCGTTTAATATGCTCAAAGTCTCGAGTGGCTCCAACAGCAAAACAGTCACTACCTCGCCTGGAACTATGTGCTGCATTATTAGGTGGTGAGCTCGCGGACAGTATTCGACGCGATCTCAACCTTGACTCCACCACAGTCAGGTTTTGCCACGCTGACTGAAACCCATCGTTGGTAAGTGGTGATTTGGCGACTATATTGTTCTCCTCACCGCTGGTTTTGGAATTTAGGTGGAAGAGTTTTTCCACCGGAGATAGACTTGGATTGTCTATATAGACGGCTGTGAACAGGTCTCGAAACGTAGGCCATCGAAGGTAGTCTCCACTAAAAACTTCGGTGTCGACGGGTGGAAGCCTGCAGCCTCTCATTATCGGAGGTGCAAGCGGAACTGGCTGCGGTCTACTTGCAGCCGCAGCTTGTGCGATTTGCTCACTGAGTTGAGCTGCACAGCGTTCGTATACAGAATAGCAATGGAAGTACTTATTCTGCCTTACCGCACTATCTTCACTGCTTTCCCCTTGGATTGCAGTTTTGGAGCACAACTCATATTCCTTTTCGACCTTTTCCCATAGGGATCGTATCTGGTCTCGGCGGATCTCGAGTGTGTATACTGTGGCGGGAGTTGTGGATGGCATGTTGATCATTGCCTCATAATGGCTGAGTCGATCGGAAATAGCGATAAAGTCGCTTAACGCCATTCTGCTCGAGCTTATGATCTTGCTTATGTGAGCGCGTGTGCCTGTCGGACTCCTTGGAATAAGCTGTTTTTGCTTAACAGGCTTATTTCCAGTAGGAGCTGGTTCGCTTTTGAACTTTGAAGCCGACGACCTCGGTGTTGGTCTATTGGAGCCACACGAAATGGGCGAACTTCTGGTATCACGTTGCGGAGGAACGGATAACTGCTTCTTATTGTTCGAATTATTCTCTGAGTTCATATATGGTCTTTCTGATACTCAGAGAATGAATTCAAGAAGAGGAAGGTTTTTTTTTTTATATATATATTTTGTTGGAACGTGTGGAAACGGAACACTCCGAATGGGAAACTTTATTGTACCAGTATTTTTTTTTTTTACTTACGCGATAATGATCGTGACTGTGAAGAGTCGGAATGGTGATCTCGCATAAAAAAAATATTTTCTTTGTCACTGCAGCCCTGGATGTGCTGGTAAGTTATTACAATAACAGCTGACAAAGTAATTACAATAACAGCTGGTTATGTTAATGTTGCGGAGTGACAAATTGATGAATTTAATTCAAGACAGTGGAAAATAAGTTTCTGAGCATAAATAATGATGGACGGACGTGTAACAATATTAAAATTATTAATTAAAATAATAATAATAACAAATAATAATATTAATAATAATATTATTGTTCGGATTGTGTTAATTCCTTGCCGTCACTGAAATAGTGGATGTGTACATACAAACATATGTTTTGAATTCATTTAATTAGTTATTGAATTATGCCGTCTGTTATCTTTATTGATCTCTTTGTTTTTGTGTGTGCGGCCAATCTTTATTATTTTATTTTGTGGTTGTATGTTTATGTTTATGTTTGCATGTGCCAATGTGCAGTGTACGGCAAAGAATTGTATATCACATATGTACGTATGTTTATAATAGCATAGTTGGAATAATAGCATGCAAGAATTCTACAGTTTAAATTGAAATGTTAAAAAGAATTCTTGCAGCAGGCAAAATTATGCGAAGTTGTTTTTATATATTGTATTTTATTGGTTTATAATTGTATTTGTGTCACTAAAAAGTGTGTGCGTATTTATGTATGGAGTACATATAAGTATGGGAATGTGAAATAATGTGCCTTTTGGACTTTGGATAGTAGTCGAAAAATTGGCTGATACGGAAATAATTTTCACTTCACCCTTTTCACACTTTTTTCTACGTACAATTATCGGACTTTAATACCTTATGGTATTAGGAATTGTTGGAGGCCGGTAATTGGCGATTCAGCGGACTGTATTCTTTAGATATATGTACGTTATGTACTTATCTGATTGATTTTGGTTGGGGTTGGAAATCCACCGATGCGAGCTGGGGCGAGCGGTGTTTTGGAATTTAATCCGGCTCGAAGGACCATGAAAATGTAGGGGGGCAGATCTTCCTTTCCTCTTCCTTTCTCCAGAAAAAAGACAGTTGTGGTTTCGTTATTTCACTTGTATATTTATTTCACTTGAATAGATGTTTTTCTGTTTTTTGTGTTTTGGGTACAATACGATTGAGTATATTGATATGTGTGGATATATGTAACTAATTAACAGCGCTGAGAGCGCTGAGAGGAGGTTACATTGTAAGAAGAGAGCATGCGGATCATAGGCTATGTTAAGCCAAAATACCAACAGCTGACATAGCATGGCTTAACATAACCCACATAAACAAAGACAACATGCACTGCGGTGCTCAAGCCTTACTAGCAACTGCTAGACAACAATATTGGATCCTGAACGACAAAACTATGTCGAGAAACATCGTTCACAACTGTGTGACGTGCAACAAGGCAAGGCCCAAGTTAATGAATCAAATTAAGGGCAATCTGCCACCCGATCGAGTGACACCAACACGTCCATTTCTCACTATTGGCGTAGATTACTGCGGACCAATTTGGATTCATCATAAAGTTCGCGGAAAAAGACTAGATAAGGCATACATAGCTGTATTCTGTTGCTTCTCTACAAAGGCAGTCCACCTCGAGCTGGTCAGCGATCTGACTACAAATGCCTTTTTAGGAGCCCTGCGGCGCTTTCTCAGCCGCCGCGGAAAATGTCAAACGATTCATTGTGACAATGCCACCAACTTTGTTGGAGCAAACAACCAACTAAAGGAATTAGGAGGTTCAATATTTGGCGAAAAAGCTCAAGCAGAGATCATCAATCACTGCAACAAAAAACAAGTTGCTTTCAAATTCATACCGCCACGAGCGGCATCATTTGGAGGCCTATGGGAAGCTGCGGTAAAGTCTGCAAAACGACTACTGGTTACTACGACAAATACCGCATCTCTAACATTTGAAGAACTAAACACGGTGATCATCGAAATTGAAGCGATCTTAAACTCTCGCGCATTTACACCAATGTCAAATTACCATACGAACAACACAGCCCTCACCCCAGCACATTTTCTGATTGGTGAAACGCTGACTGCTCCCCCCGATGTCAACACAGAACGCAACGAAAAATCCTTACTAAAACGGTGGGAACTAGTATCCAGACTCAAGCAACGATTTTGGAAGCAATGGTCACAGGAGTATTTACAAGTATTGCAAGCCAGACAAGGAAGGCATGCTTGTTCTAGTCAAGGAAGACAACATACCTATGATGAGTTGGCCCATGGGACGCATTGTACGCACATATCCAGGCCAGGATAATCACATTCGAGTGGTTGACGTCAAAACTGCCTCAGGCATCTACAAACGCCCCATAACCAGGCTTGCGCCGTTATTTCCAGAAGACATGGCCAAAAAACGCCCTATCAAGGAAACCGAGGACACAGACAAAAATGATGCACCACCCGTTCAACGAAAACACCTAATGTCGCCAACCATAACTTCGACTTTAGTAATCCTGCTCTTTATGCTACCCTTGGTACTGACAAATTCAGTATCTGTGACACGGTTCGACACAAGGCTTGGAATCTACTATGAGAAAATTGGAACAACAAAGAGAGCAGTGTCCGACTGGACCATGGTAATATACTATGAATTGGAACCATACTGGCGAGATATGGAAACATTTAATGCAGGCATAGACGAATTCAATGACACATGCCCAGAATTAACTAAAGATCATACATGTCCATATGACTCCATATATCAGCACTTTCGGCATGTGTATCTTGAATTACAAATAACAAACTCACTTATGCAGCGTACACGAAACCGCCGGTCCCCATTCGATGTAGTGGGTAACATTGCGAACAGTCTATTCGGAGTATTAGACTCGGACTACGCTGATAAAATGAGCAAGGTGATAGAGAAGGTAAAAACAAACGAAGAATTATTACTGACATTACTGAAGAATCAAACTTCAATACTTGATTCGACCATTAACATTGTCAAGAAGACAAGATTTGAATCTGACATGCATGCAATCAAGAAATAGTGGACGTACTTAGCATTGGAATTCGTCACCATACAATAAGCCCAATATTAATTTCTCCGGATCAATTAAAGGAACAATTGGATGAAATACGGGATCATTTGCCGCCAGATCAAATGCCACCAGTGACATCATCTAACGTGATGCATTTGTACAGAATTATGCGAGCAGAAGGCACAGTCACCGACACTCATGTAATATTTAGAATAAAACTAGCGTCAACATCAATATTAGAACTGTTTAATATTGTGCCGATTCTAATGTGGGACTCTACAAGCTGGCGACTGTTTGAGCTTAAGACACCTATTATAGCTGTAAACAGCCACAGGGATCAATTCATGGGACTCACAACAGATGATCTGCAACGCTGCCGAACATTACCGAATGAAGAATACATATGCTTTGACCATCAAGCTATGTTTAATGTTAACAATCGGTGTGAGTTTCAACTGTTTAACAACAAAACACCAACGACGTGTCAAGTAACTCATAAAACAACCAAAATGGTATGGCCAAAAACACACCGTCCCAATAATTGGATCATTGCAACGCATTCTGCAATGGAACTACAAGCAGTATGCAACGGAACCCCGTCTACTATACAACTAAAGGACACCGGACTACTAACGTTGTCATCAGGTTGTACAGCACGCAACTCAGAAATTAGCATCAGTACGTTCAACACCATTATAAGTCAAGTGAGAAAGGGCTATGCTCATTTTGGCAACATAATTAAGCCAAACACCATTCAAGCACCTTTTACGAAACTCAACATATCAGAGAACAATGTACAAGAAGATAAGGAACTGGATGACTTGCAGCTAAAATTGAACACACTCAACAAACAAGAGCTGCCCGACCAAATAAGTCCAATACAACATCAACATATCGCCGCTTATGCTGCTTTAGTGGCATCTGTCCTTGTGCTACTTGCCTATACACTACGGAAGCAACGCCTTTGGACATTGCAACCAGCAGCTACAATGAATGAGGCTGCCACTACACCCGTGCCATCAGCATCCCCAAGACGATTCACACTGGATCTAGATGATGGTTGATCACCGATTCAACGGCCGGGAGAATGTTTAGGTTCATATAAATTAACACGTATTTAATCATAAGCCATTTGTACGTACGCTGGAGATAGCGCAGATACACAGCAAATAGGATACACCCAATTCATGGTTTGTGATTAGAAAGATTTTCACACCATCTGTCGAGCGGCCTGCAGTTAGCAGATTGTGATACTATCTCGTAGCAGCGTCGTAAATAAGATAACATTAAGACATGACCCATAGATAACTATTGATTGTTTAGGTCAATTCGTAAATAGCATATCTAGTCCTAAGCAAACATTATCGTCTAAGAATTTTGCATATAAAGCATGCATTTTTATTCAATAAAGTCAGTGTTCTTCATAGACTCAATATCGTCAAACGTCTTTATTTCTACCATCGCATTTACTGTGCGCAACGAAGGACATCACTCTTCGCAGTCCAACTAGTTCAAGTGCTAGTTGCGACGACCTTTAGTAGTCAGTTTATGTGCTGAATACTTCCTACTTACTTACTTACACAAACAACCTTCAGGATAGGATATTGGTTCAGAAAGGGAGACAGAAAAGAAGGAGGGATCCGTGACAAAAATCAGATCAAGCATCTTATTTAACGAATTCGGGATAGCATTGATTTGACACAGTGACCCAAAAGCCCTCCAAAAACGTACTCCGAGTCGTGGTTGACAAAGCACTTGAATCAGGACAACGCGTCCATGTATTTTCAGTGAGATTAAAATCACCAAGTACAACAAGAAAATCACGATCAGAAAGCTGTGAAGGCACAGAAAGTATAGCAGCCAAATGGGAATAATACAAAGAACTATCTGAAGGTGGAATGTAAGAACAGGTTATAAAAAGACCATCATCATTATTAAGTAATTTAACAGAAATAAACTCTATATCCATAGAAGTATCTGTCATTACTATCTCCGAAGATAAATCTGCATTGATAGCAATAAGTACACCACCACAACGCCTGGGAGTCCGATCTTTTCTATAGATAGAGAATTCATTAGAGAGGATCTCAGAATATAGGATGTCGGGCCTTAAATAAGTTTCAGTAAATACAACGACATTAAACAGAACGGAAATACTATTTAGATATAGATTTGAAACCTTACTACAGTTTAGTTTTTGAACTACCAGATACAGCAAGAGGCTTAATTGCAGTAGCGGTAGAAGAAAGAACAGCAATCGGAGGCCGATTTTTCTTTTTTGCAGTATATTCTTTTACAATAACATGGTCCGGCCAGAATTCTTTACCACAAATGGTGCCAAAGTGTTCTGCCGGAACATTTATTTTAAACGAAGATATTTCCCGAATTTTTCCACAGTAACGATGGCTTTAGATTTGGCTTGGATAAAAGCCTTGACATCCTCAGATGTGGTATCAGGGGAAAGCCGTGAAACAAATATTTGTTGTTTTGGTGGAACACCTACCAGGGTCACGTTAGGAACCTTAATAGTAGCATCCGGTGGGGCTATTGCTTTGGTTAAGCGACCATTTGATTCGATTGATGTGTTGATGTGTAAATGTTGAATTGCATCAACGGCGCTAACAATCTCTAAGTCGACCACGATTTCGGGGATAGAAGCAACAACATCCATGGCCGAAGTGTTGTTATCATCACTTCTATCTGGTATTTGTGAAGATGGAGAAGACAGATTAATCAATTCTATATTAAGTACGGATTTTGTGGGGAGGTTCACTTGGGCCAACAGACAGCTTAAAATTGGCCTTTTACGCTTCGGAGATTCATTCAAAAGTTTCATACCTTTGAGATCTTTCTCCATAGCTGAGAATCCTTCAAACAGGTTTTTAAACCTACCAAAAGATATCCAATGCCATTTTTGGTCTGCCTGATGAATCCCATAATGTCCCTCTCAACATCCCTGCAGTTTTCACATTTCCACTTTATGTCCGTAATACGGCCGTTTAGACCAGCACATTTTTCGTGAGATACATTATCACACAGCCAGCAACCAACAAAGGCCATCTTAATGTTTGCACGGACCTGGCACTTTTTGTTGTAGCAAAAACAATGTGAAGCAAAAAAAAATAAAAATAAAACGGCGCGGGCGCGACGACCGAAAAATGTGAAACGCAACGGAATATAGAATTAGAAAAGAAGTAAAACTAACAACCGCAACCACCAACAATGTTATTGAGAGCGCGGGAGAGAGATGTGATCTAAATCACAAGAGTTATCTCTAGCAAGAGCGTAAAAATGCAAAAACAAAATTGCATACAGACACAAACACTGCACAAGAGCTTTAATTTGAGCCGCGATTTGTTGTTGCACTTTAAACACACGATTTAATAGTTTGGCCAATAATACTACTGTTCAACAATGTATTTTACATCAAACCGGTATAACACAATGTCTCCAAATTTTAAGCGATCACAATAATTCAATAAATTCAAATTCACGAAAGGAAATAAATAATTTCGATGCGCAATAAAAAACACGTCCGTTGCGAAGAACAGGCGAAGGCTTAAAGTTGTTTTTCTAACCTTATTTGTATACAAATTATGTATCTCTAATCTAAATATCAACATATCATCAGAAAATGTCTTATTTTCAAAAAGACATTCCTTATAGCTATTTATACTTAACTTATCTATTGCCGACTTTTTTATACCTGTTCTAAATTTTGTCTGTGACTTGCACATGCAAGTTTATCTAACTCTCACTCTCGTTTTAACAAATGTCGGTCACGGTTATGCATTGGCATAGCGCGCATCAATCGTAAAAGATAAGCTAATAAATAAAGTTTATAACATAAAATACAAACGCATACGCTAAGTTTAAAATAACTGAACCAATAAAAACACATGAAAGAAATAAATGTAAAACTATCGTGTTTTACATTGATTAAAATAAATCGCAACTCTCTGAATCCCAGTTCGATCATAGATGGGCACAAAAAAGTGCCGTCCTCAAAACAATACCTTTGGATTTTTTAATTCACCCACCCCCTCAAGAGACAATGAGTACATTTTAGCCTTAAGCCCTACAAATTCTAACATTCTTTTCCCACAGTTTTCGTCTTTCATCATTGGGATGTGCTGAGAATTTGCAACAACGTTCTCACTAAGTTGTGCATTCTTTATCCATACGAAATGTCCACGCTCTTCACCCTCCAGCAACATCAGACTAATGTGGATTTACTTGTCCACCGCTGTAGCGTATAATGGGCCGTTGACTGCGCCCGTCTGCTCTTCAAAACCAAAAATATTAATACTAATGTTTTGATTTTGAGTTTCAAAAATTTTTAATTGGTTCAAAGGTATCGGAAAGTCCAAATTAGAAAAATTTAGGGAAAGCCTTTCATGTATTTTTATTGCCGAATCACCAATTGAATATGATGAGCATCTTGCGGGATTATTTTGAGGCTTTTTAAGGGCTGAGATTAATGCCCATTTAAAACAAAATGTGTCATTGTTTTTCACATTTATAACAGCTTTTTTCTCAGCCCTTTTGGTGTTTCAATATAACTTGAAAATTTGAGCGGAGTATATTTGTTAATATTTATCTCCAGCCTCAATATTTGAGTCATTTTCCAGCCGCTGTCCTTCTCCTGGAATTCATCAATTTTTCCGCAAATTAATGAAGCGTGAGTTTTTATGATCTCTTCTAGATCACTCGATGCTGTTAAGACATACATATTCGACTGATTACTGTCATCAGCATTTCATCATCATTGAATTTAATGTACTACTAAATTAATTTTGCATGCGGTGTGCGTAATTAGCACATTCTTTATTAGTGGGAGTATTTCTTGAGCTGCCTCACTCAGAAATTCTTCTGGTTCCACTTAGTTTTTGTTCTTATTCTTATAAGAAAATGTAGTCATTCGGGTTTTAAACCCACTCGAAATCATTTTAACCTGGGTATTCACGAATCGAATATGAGCGCTCCACATTGACGATGCTATTTGTATATTGCGGTGGAAACCTTGGTCTGAGTGAATGATAATGAAGGCCTGGTAGAGTTGATGTTGTTGGTGAAGGTGGTTGGATTTGGCAAGATGATCAAGATTTGCTGTATGTATGTCTTTTGTTAGTGGTGGGTCTTTGTATTCTTCTTCCTTGGTTTCGTTATTGTATTTAAATAAAAATTGAAAATCATTAAGTCTAACAAATTCGTCTTCGTAGTTGATCTCACTTTTACAATCCTTAAGGAACGTTCGGCCTAAGAGGATGTCATAATTTTTGGAAAAATTATGAATATAAAATTTTTGATCTGTCGGGCAAAGTTTGCTTGGAGCTAATGATATGCTCGTATTTAATTTTATTTTTCCATTTATTGTTTGGCAAGTAGTATTTTCCTTTGAAGTTTTATAATTAAAGAAATTTTTATTCATTAAATTTACCGATGAACCTGTATCTATTAAGCATCGTAAGTTTTGATTATTCATAACCATTCTTATGAATGGGATTCTGTGTTCATTCCCGAGGCTGGTAGATGAAAATTTTCAGTCCAGTCCATTCTTGATTGTCCACTAGTGCTAGGTCTTTGTCTTTTCATTGGTTGGTTAGGTGGTCTATTATTATTATTTGATTGATAATTGATAGGGTTTTGCATCCTGCCTTCATTTAATTTTAATTGATATTCATTGAACAATTGTCTATTAACTGTTGGTTCGTTTTGAAAATTTTGATTTCTGTAATTTGTATTATAATAATGTTGTTGGTTTCTATAATTCTGATTATAATTTTGGTTGTAATTTTGTTGATTTCTATAATTCTGATTATAATTTTGGTTGTAATTTTGTTGATTTCTATAATTCTGATTATAATTTTGGTTGTAATTTTGTTGAGGCTTAGGATAATATTTGTTATTATATTTATTGTACTGTGTATTAATTGTAGGTTTTGGTTTTTCTAATACTCGGTCTTCATATAGACCTAGTTCTTGAGTTACTGCTTTTAATTTATCTGTTGTTGATATATCGTATCTCGCTAAGCGCATGTATAATCTGTCTGGTAATCTTTTATGTATTACGTCACTTATAGTATTATTTAATGCCTTGGTGTACATTGATTTATTTTCGGCATTGTTCTCTATTATTAACTTATTTAATATTACAAAGGATTTCTGCTCGAGTTCTTCGAGAAACTTACGAATACTTCCTCCGAAATATGTGTTGTAGACTCTCCTTAATAGTTCTTCACATGATGTTTGTGTTTTGTAAGTGGAAATTAATATACTCCGTAGTGTTGCCCAGTCTCCTGGTAAGTGTCTGAATGATGTTTTCATAGCGTCTCCATGTAGTTGCGTCTGAATTGCGTTGAACAGTATAAGTTTTTGACGTACATCAGTGGTTGGGTAAAGTTCCAAGATGATATCAATCTGTCTGATGAAGCCTCCCAATTCGTCCGTTTCTCCACCGAAGATGGGTACTTGGCTGATTTGCGCCAGTGCTTGGCTCAATGACTCCGACATCGTTTTTGTTGTTGATTTTATTTATTTTTTTTTATTAGGTGGGTATTGTGTGTTGTTTTGTTTTTTTTTTTTTATAAATATGTTTCTTTCACTTTTGATATCTTTTATTAGTAATTTGTTTGAAGGTTCTTTTGTACACAAGACGAAAATTCTTCTTCGTCTGCTTCGCGTATTTTTGTTTACTTTTTAAAAAAAAGATTTACAAGGATCACGAGGTCCTTATGCGGATAACAGTTAATTTTCGCGGAACACTAGTACGTTGTCCTGAAAGGTTTACGACGTTTCACGATATTTCACTATTATCCTACCGGCTGCGCCAATTGAATGTCTGATTACGGTATTTGATTAAAAAAATATAATTCTTTATTCATCAAAACACGTCTGTTCAGTTTGGTGTACAAAATGTAACTCTGCTTATGCTACTGGCTTAATCGATAAAGAAAGCTCGCATTTGCGTCTTATTTCAAGATTGGCTTATGAAGGGTTTTTGTTTAAAGAAAAGTTGCTTATGTTAGACTCTGCTGACGAAGGCGTTTGGCGTTATGATCGCTGGCTCCAGTGGGGTTTGTTATTGTTAGAAATTCTGGTGAAGGCGTTTGGCGTTATGATCGCTGGCTTCAGTTGGGTTTGTTATTGATGAAATTTGCTGATGTTGCAAAAGGGATCTGCGCGTGGCGTTATGTATGCTACTGTTTATGTTTATGTTTATGTGGCGGGCGTTGGCGTGGTTGCATGCGTTGGCATTGTTTATGTGGTGTTGGCGTTGGCGTTGTTGGAGTGAGTGTGGACATGAGAGATCTGCGTGATCTGGATATGTCACTATATATACATATACAGTGTGCGTCAACTTATTTTCAACAGTGTCAAAGAAAAAACGTAATTGCCTGCCATAAAGTAATTATACATTATTTTTCAAAAATTCCAAAGACCGATGGTAGGTACATGTATTTACCACCAATATGAATGGATGACCCTCATAAACTGAGGTTTCCCCACCTGCTAGGTAGGATTATGTAAAAATGTAGCCTATTTTTAGGTGACAGCTTATTTGGATCAGGTACATTGTGGACACCTGGGAGCCATAGAACCCGGATTTTTTACCTAAAGTTGAGTATTTTCGGAATAAATAGATCAATACTTCGTAGTCAGTTTAGTTATATCCTGCATCCCGAGTTCAATAAGCCCACAAGGACTATGGACAAACGGACTACCATTGAACAACGCAAACTCATCCTGGAACACCACAAGAACGGATATTCACATCGCCAAATAGCTTAAATGGTTAATCTGAGCAACTCAACCACGTATAACATCATTCGGCGCTTCGTCGACGCAAATCGGATTGAGGGCAAGGGCAGAATGGCACCAAATCCGATTTTCACCGAAGAGGAGGAGCGGAGGATCATCAGGAAAATAAGGGCAAATCTCAAGCTATCGACTCCAAAAATGACTCAACAGGTGCAGGATGAAATGGGGAAAAAGTGCTGTATGGAAACTGTGCGCATGGTCCTGCGCAAACATGACTTAAATGCCCGAGAACCACGGAAAAAGTCCTTTATAAGCGCACCAAATAAAGGGTCTAGGATGACGGTCGCCAAAACCCACTTGGACAAGGATCTGGAGTTCTGGAACACAGTCATATTTGAAGATGAGTCCAAATTCAACATTTTTGGCTCGGACGGACGGAATTATGTGGGGCTACAATCCAATACTGAGCTGAATCCGAAACACATATGGCAGGCAATTACGTTTTTTCTTTGACACTGTTGAAAATAAGCTGACGCTCACTGTATATACAGTGAGCGACAGCTCGAATAAAGCAGTGTTAAAGAAAAAACATAATTGCCTGCCATAAACTAATTATTCATTATTTTGCAAAAATTCCAAAAACCGATGGTAGGTACATGTATTAACCACCAATATGAATGGATGACCCTCATAAACTGAGGTTTCCCCACCTGCTAGGTAGGATTATGTAAAAATGTAGCCTATTTTTAGGTGACAGCTTATTTGGATCAGGTACATTGTGGACACCTGGGAGCCATAGAACCCTGATTTTTTACCTAAAGTTGAGTATTTTCGGAATAAATAGATCAATACTTCGTAGTCAGTTTAGTTATATCCTGCATCCCGAGTTCAATAAGCCCACAAGGACTATGGACAAACGGACTACCATTGAACAACGGAAACTCATCCTGGCACCCCACAAGATCGGATATTCACATCGCCAAATAGCTGAAATGGTCAATCTGAGCAACTCAACCATGTATAACATCATTCGGCGCTTCGTCGACGCAAATTAGATTGAGGGCAAGGGCATAATGGCACCAAACCCGCTTTTCACCGAAGAGGAGGATAGGAGGATCATCAGGAAAATAAGGGCAAATCCCAAGCTATCGACTCAAAAAATGACTCAACAGGTGCAGGATAAAATGGGGAAAAAGTGCTGTGTGGAAACTGTGCGCATTGTTCTGCGCAAACATGACTTAAATGCCCGAGCACCACGGAAAAAGTCCTTTATAAGCGCACCAAATTAAGGGACTAGGATGACGGTCGCCAAAACCCACTTGGACAAGGATCTGGAGTTTTGGAACACAGTCATATTTGGAGATGAGTCCAAATTCATAATTTTTGGCTCGGACGGACGGAATTATGTGTCCAAGTGGGTTTTGGCAACCGTCATCCTAGACTTATGGCAGGCAATTATGTTTTTTCTTTAACACTGCTTTATTCGAGCTGTCGCTCACTGTATATATAAAATAAAATTCAAAAGCTCTTCAGCTTTAAGCGCAGAAGCAAGTCTTAATCAAAATACAGAATAAATACAAACAGTGGTAATAGTATAACAGTTAAATAATTTTTTTGTGTGTTCTCAAGCCAATTCAGTTATCTGTGAGTGAGTAAAAACCGTGGACAACATTACATTTCCAAAAAAAAACTTAATTTTCTTATCACATTAATAAACAATAAAACGTGCCCTAGAATATATAGTATTAATTAAATTAAACCAGAAACCAACAAACCATAATTTAACAACACCAACACCGTCTACGAGGAGGCCTTCATCGTGGAGTAATCTGGGTGAGTGTTTGTGGTGTTTGTCCCACTGTAAAGGCCAGCGCAGGCTTTTGCACGTGGGCGAACCAAAAGAAGAGGAGTAAAATGAGAGTGTGAGAGAGAGAAAAAAAAAGAAAATAAAAAAAGTTGAGAGCGAGCCAACGCGAGCGTGAGCGAGGTTCCTCGTGAGCGTGAGCTTTGATCATGCTTAAGCTCTCAAGCTCTCGCACTCTCCGCTCTATTATATACTGATATTCTTGTGGTGAACTTTTATAATGTAACTTCTAATAAAGCTCTTTTCCTTGTGCTCAGAGCTTTTGCCTGTTGCTTTTTAGAAACAATTAACGTAATGTAACAAGGTTACAAAGACCAGTTTGAAGTAAAGTAAATTATCCCTCCTGTATTAAATTTTATTATACTACTCATATACTTTTATCTTTAATCGCCCATACATATCCATTTATTTCTTATAACATATAAATAAAAATTTTATTCACAGCAGTGACACTGAATTGAATTGAGAACCTGTGCTTGAAAATAGACAAAAATATAATCATAGATCTGAATAATCATTAAAATTAAAAAAAACTAGTATTAGAATTAGTTGCGCGCTACACTGAAAGAAAAGAAAAAAATGAAAAAATAAAATATAATAAAAAAAAAAACAAATAAATAAAACAAACAAATTAAAATTAAAATTGCTAATATTAAGTCACAATGTGAAACAAAACACTTTAGAATTGCAAACAGTTTTCAATATTAAGTTTTTGTTGAATATGTTAATCTTTTTTGTTCATTAAAATTTACAACGCAATGAAGCTTGACAAAATGAGATCGTAAAATATTTCTTCTACTTCTGAGTCATGGGGTCTTAAAAATTAATTGAATTGTTATGTACTTATGGGGATCTGCAATGACAATTACCCTTGCAGGTCATGGTCGGGTCGGGTGCAGAAGGTGTGTGTCGAATGACACCTAGCCTATCCTTGGTTCCCTCCCCCTTCTTCGGTATTCCTGAATTCCCCTTTATCCCATTCTTTTGTTTGGCTTTTTGGATTAGGTTTTCTTTTATTTTTGTCGTGTTGAATTCGAATTGACCGGAATGGTCAATTCCTTAAAATATTTCTCAACAGGGCTTTTAGGGACTCTATAATTAAAATTACGTAGTGTGCCGAGATCGAGCAACAAAAACCCCGCCCACATTCCCGAACCGAGCTAGTTCGTTAACGGGTCCCGAACCGTTGCATCTTTCCGGCGAGAGGAGACAACCAACAGCCGATACTGCTAGTGGTTACACTAACATTCATAGAATTTTTTGAGCCACCCCGTGAGACAAGAATTTCTGAGGCTGCACCACAACTATATATACACCTTATATATACACACAACATCGAACATTACAGATAGTATCACAATCTGCTAACTGCAGGCCGCTCGACAGATGGTGTGAAAATATTTCTAATCACAAACCATGAATTGGGTGTATCCTATTTGCTGTGTATCTGCGCTATCTGCAGCGCACGTACAAATGGCTTATGATTAAATACGTATTAATTTATATGAACCTAAACAATACTCTAAGTGAGTCTATTGTGAGTCTCTATTACTTTGCGGCTTGTAATGAGTACGGCCTCCGTCTTATGGCCTGCAAGTTCCAAGCTCGCATCCTTCATCCATCTTGCCACAATTTTTATTGCCGCGTTCGCTGCGGCCTCTACCTCCTTGCACTACTTGGCTACTACAACTAGCCAATCTAAATCTAGGAGGCAGATAGGCCTATATCGTCGGCTTATCCTCTTTTGGCAGGACTCTGTTGGCTAAAGCCATAGGGCAAGTCACCCAAACGGTCTCTTGGCTCCGGATCTTTTTCATGACCACCTTGTATGCGGTTCCCCATGGATTCACATCAGCCTCCTCGCAGATTGCCCGAAAGCAGCTGGCCTTGCTTCTTTTAATGCTGCGTTTCGGCTCCCTCTTGGCTCCTCTGAGGTCATTCAGCCTACTGGCGAATTCCGGGCGGCCCCTGACACGTTGGGAGCGCCTTCTGGCCAGTAGACACGCTTTCCTTATCTGGTGTATTTCCTCATTCCAACAATAGCAGGGCGTTGTTCGTCTGCTCGGCTTTCTCCTGGGCATGGAAAAATCGCATGAGTCCGTAACGCAACGCATCAGGCTGGTCGCCATGTTGTCGGTAGATTGCGAGGTTGCTGGGATTGCGGTATAACGCAAGGCTTCGGAAAGGGTATCCTCGTCTAGGAGGTTTCCGTTGCACTTGGGCCCACATGTTTGGGGTCGTGGTTGTCTTTGCGATATCCCATTGATCACGAAGTGTATCGCTTGGTGATCGCTGAAAGTGAAGTGCTCGCTGACTTTCCACGTCATCCTCCTGCATAGTGAGCTACTCAGCAGGGTATCTATATCTATAATCGACCCTCTACTAGCCTTACGATAGGTAAGACGCCTCCCGTCGTTTTCGAGGTTTACATCGATCGATGCGAACTCCTCTACCAGACAGGTTCCTCTGGCATTCCTCACATGACTGCCCCATTCTACTGCCCAGGCGTTGAAATCCCCGGCAATTACTATGGGGGATCTGCCGCGAGCATCCTCCGAGGTTTCCTCTAGCAGCTGCTGGAATCGCCTCAGGTACCAGCTTGGCGGGGCGTAACAACTATAAAAGGTAAAAGAGTTAATCTTCGCCCGATCACCCTTCATGGTCTGTGCTAGTTTCTTTCGGTGGTGTTCGGAGAGACCGGTCCTGCTGGTGGCCAAACTCCAGGCATCTAAAGCACTTGGTAACGCTAATGCGCACCCGAAGTCTTGAGGTGACCCATCCCACTTTTAGGAATCCGCTTTCTTTGCGCTAACTTCAGGTAACGTAATTGAGGCAGTTTGGGTCTGCCCGTACGCCTTACGCAGGGTGATATCATCCAGAGGTACCACCAAGTCAAATTGTCCGCGGAGCGCAATGCTCATCTCCTCCTTTGTGGTGACCTCATCGAGATCCATAGATTCGATGGTCACCCGGTGAGCGAGAGATCGTACCTCTGCCTGTTCTTCCAGCGTATCACCCACGAGGCTTCTGAATGCCCAGGTAACCATACCCGGCTTATTCAGCTGCAATAGCAGCTCGCCCTTCTGGGTCCTCCGTATCCCGGAGACCGCCTTCCCAAGCTCGCTAAGCTTCCCGTCCGCTTTGACTTTGCTAGCGTCTCCCTTCGCTGCGATGAGTATAGCGTCAGGGCGCACCTTCTCGATGCGGACCTCTCTCCTCTTCGGCTTTCTGGCCTTGTGGGTAATCTTTGTGCACAGATCACCTTCCGGAGGTTCCAGGCGTTTCGGGGCCTCCACGCCTGAGGCCTTCTCCGCAACGCGGTTCTCCTTGGGGACGACCGAGTCGCATTCTTTCCTACTCCGCTTGTTGTGAGGCGTGCTCGACCATGGACACAGCTTCCTTTCACTTCCACCACGGATCTAAATGGGGGGACGTCTGTGAGGACTGGTGTGTCCTAATGACGGCCTTAGCCCCATCATCATGGAGTTGGATGGCTACCAGCTCGTAGAGCGCTTTTATACTCTCAATGGAGTCGCGCATCGGTTGGTGGATGGAGCGCCGTTTTCCATCCTCCAACATCTCTACCAGCTTAGAGATCTCCTGACCGAGATCGCATAGCGCTGTGCTATGCTGCTTTGTCAGGCTTACAACTTTCTCCTTGTCGATCTCCGGTGGTAGCGTTGGCGCTGCTCCACCTACTGGATATCTCATTGCCCTCCTGTTCTTCGCGAAGGCGTCGCCACTCTCGGATGATTGAATATTTGTACTTGGAATTTGCCCTTATGGGGTCGGGTGTTCAGAGCCGGATTCGCTTTAATCAGGAGTATGACATCTGAACCTGTACTGCCAACTTAATGACGACGCACCAGAAAAAGCGTGTTTGGAGATTTGCCAAGTTTTAACGGGACGGAGGCGGTAGAAGCATTACCCTAACCGTCATTTCGGCAAGATTCCACTCCGCTTACTGAGATGGTAGAATACTGCTACCGTCAGCCAAAATTGCTTCACTTCCAAAATGGGGTTCCAGTGCTCTTATCCCAAGGCATTACTGGACTCTGATTAAGTCGCCTTCATCGTGTTGGTTGACCGCCAAGCGGGTGCTTAACGGCTTTCCGGGGGATACCTGGCTTACTGCCGGAGGTCACGAGTTGCTTGCACTACTCGGTACAAGAATCGACTTGATCATTGCCATGTTAATGACGATCAAGGACTTTTCGCCTACTAGAGGCACTTATCCGAGTAGTGTTATCCCCGTGTCATATCAGTCGGCAAGCTACGACTCGCTGTGGTGGTATTCTTATGCCTGTGTGTGTGTGTGTGTGTGTGTGCGTACCTGCATGAAAAGAAAAGAAAAAATAACACAAGATTGTAAATGTATGTAGGTGGGAAAACCTCAGTTTATTAGTGTCATCCATTCATATTGGCGGTTAATACATGTACCTACCATCGGTCTTTGGAATTTTTGAAAAATAATGAATAATTAGTTTATGGCAGGCAATTACATTATTTACTTGACACTGCTCGAATTGAGCTGTCGCTCACTGTATATTTATTTGAAATCATGAAGCTGAAAATAAATTGAATGTGCACTTCATATCTATATATATTGAGAGTATGGAACGTGAAACAAGTAATACAGAGAAATTTGTATTCTTTATATATTTTTTTATTTAAAAAAGGAGACTTAAAAATAAAATGCATTTGTATATGATTATTATTAAATGAATTTTTATTAATTTTTTAAAGATTTTTAACAAAGTTTAAAAATTCTTTACTATTTTCAAAAATTTTATCTGCATAAACAATTTTACGAATATCCCATTCTTCAATAATGGGCTCTTCAGCTACAAACTATGCAAAGGTGGGCTCCATTCTTGGCCCCTCCTCGGTGATGTCGATCACCTCGATTTCCTCGTCCTCTTCCATTTTTATTTTCTTTGAACGAAAATGCTCCTCTCTGATGAAAGGAATGGTATCCTCATCATCATCATCCACAATCTTCCTCTTCTCAGTGGGCACTATTTCTAATAGCTCAATCCATTCAGATGGACTGAGCTGTGGAAGTTTCGGGCTTGATGGTGATGGTTGTGGTGGTGGTGTTAGATGATGATGAAATCCTTCGTTACCTCCTTCAGTAGGGATCGGCAAGGACATGAGCTCGCCCATAATCAAGTCCATCGAGTTCTCTTCCTCCGTCATGTTGATGAAGTCTTGAACGTTACTCGGCATCTTTTTGTATGAAACAGTTCTATTCAAGACGCTCTTTTATATCCCAAAATCTACATCGAGTGCATTTATTTTCAAATTAATTAATAGTACGCACACGTACGTTTTCAGGTCTTTGTTTATAAAATTTCACTGATGTTTATCCATGAGTTCTGATCATTTGAGAACCCAAGCCATTTAACTAGTGTCCTATCATTTCGTCGCCTTATTATGTTTTCAACCAAGTAAGTGTGTGGAAATTTTTTTTTTCAACTCTTCATTATAGAAACCACCTTTCAGAACTGCACCGTTATAGTCTTCCAGTATGTATGTAGTGGGATTCGTATTCAGAATTTTATTGATTTTAAAAATTTCAGCCGTCCAGTTTGGTGTACACCACTTTTCAAATGTGTGTCTATACTTACTAATGCGCACATAATCTCCAACACGAAATTTACTTCCATTAAAGATATTTATATGATTGTAGACGGTATTTAATAAAATTTTCTCATTTGATGAATTTACTTCAATTGGGGCCACTTAAATTGTTCTGTGATGTTTTCTATTATACTCATTTATCAACAGTTTATTTATTTATTTTTATTTATTTATTTATTTATTGTCAACTAGGATCAGTCGACACCAAAATTACAAAAACTTAAGAAATTTAAATTAATACAATTAAAAATAACATTAAAATTATGTATAAATTTAAGAATAAGAATAATTTAAATGAAATTCAAAAATTTAAATGAATTAAAATGAATTCTGGGGGTATTTAAATGCAAAATGGTCCAACATTTGTTGCATGGATTGGGGAAAACCCAGGAAAAAACCCAATCAGACCAAAGATAATTAGTAAGAGTTATTTATCCACCACCTGTGCATGCGTAAAGGTTATTCCCGAGATAGGACATTTAAAATTGAGTTTTTAATTATAGAAATAGAGGATTCTGAATTGATTACATGGTATAATTTGTTATAATCATTATAGAGTACTCGAAACGGTTCATGCAAGGAATAATTAGTATTACAGCGATTAAGGAAAAGTGGGAAGAAATAGCGGGAAGGTCTAAGGGGAACAGAAAAACTTATTTGGCTCATCAACGCTGCTGAATCAATTTCGCCTTTAAGTAATTTAACTACAAACATAACTCCTAGCATAACACGACGGTTAATTAGGGAGGGAAGGTTAATAAGAAGCAGCCTATTGGTGTATGGAGGAAGTACACCCCAGTCAAACCGACGAATAGCGAAAAGTAAGAAGCTCTTCTGTACAGATTCTAATCTACTTTGATGAATATGATATTGTGGAGACCACACACAAGATCCATATTCCAGAATTGGACGTACAAGGGAAGTGAAAAGTATCTTCGTTGTATAAGGGTCATCAAATTCCTTAGACCAACTCTTTATAAAACCAAGAACTAGACAAGCTTTGTTGGCAGTGAATTTAATATGGTTATCGAATTTTAGTCTGTGATCAAGGAGTAAACCTAAATCATTTACTTCATTCAGTCTATCAAGTGGCACCCCATCAAGCGTGTAATTAACAACAGGAAGGTCATTAATAAATAGGTTAAAAAGCACTGGACCAAGGTGACTACCCTGGGTACACCAGAGGTGACATGGATAGGTTTAGAAAGCACAGTTTTAAATAAAAATTTTTTAGTTCTGTTACTCAGATACTCCGAAATCCAGGTCAGAAGGTTAGTAGGAAATCCTATAAGGTTTAATTTGTGAAGAAGGAGACTATGGGTAACAGAATCAAAGGCCTTACTGAAGTCTGTATAAACGACATCAGTTTGCATTTTATTCTGAAATCCCTTGATCACAAGGGAAGTAAATTCATGAATGTTAGTGGTAGTAGACCTACATTTCATAAAACCATGCTGGAATGGTGAAATAATAGATCTACATAAGTGTTGCAATTGAGTCGTTAATATTTCCTCAAATGCCTTAGGTATTGCGGACAATTTTGATATACCCCTATAGTTTTTTATATCAGACTTTGGGCCATTTTTATGGAGAGGAATAATAAAGGATTCCTTTCAAATAGCGGGAAAACAACAAGTTTCAACAGACAAGGTAAATAATTTAAGTAAAGGTTTGGAAATATATTCAGAACAGTACATAAGTACACATCCCGGAACACCATCAGGACCAGGCGAATACCCAGGCTTGATTGTGTGTAGGTCGGCAAGAAGTGATCACAGGACCAAAAATGCAATTAGCTCTTTGAACAGGGTAAGGATACGGGACATTTGGTAAGAAGCTAGTAGAGAAATAGGTGGATTGAAAATACTCAGCAAACAGATCGGCTGCTTCCTGATCATCTTTTGCTTTCGTATCTTCATAGAAAACAAAGTTAGGTAACGAGGACGATTTGTGTTTCATATTCACAAAGTTATAGAACTGCTTAGGATCTTGTGCAAATTGCAGCCTACAACGAAGAAGGTAATTTTGATAACAACGTGAGTTATAAGTAATAAAAGTTGCTTTAGCAACTAAATAGCGAGAGTAATCAAAAGGATTACTTGTTCTCTTAAACTTCTTATAGTACCTTGACTTCACATTTTTCAACCTATCTAATTCCCGCGAAAACCAGGGAGGCCTATTAGCCTTCCCAGGATTCGAACGGGGAACACAAGCATCCAAATGCGAGTCAATCGTAGAATAAAATATTCACACAGCATTATCCAGATTGGTACAAGAGTAAAGTTCTTCCCAATCAGTGTCAAATAATAATTGGTTAAGTCTAATAAAATCGACCTTACGGAAGCAACGATTCTTTCGTGTAGAATCCGATGCTACAAGAGGCACAAGAGTTGACAGCTCTATATTCAAATCGAGCGAAGGATGATAAGGATCTTCGGGATTAACAAGTGGATCACAGCGAGAGAAAAAACTACAAGTAGGATCAGATAAAAAAGTTTAAGTCAAGTAGACGGTTATTACAGTTTCGAATATGGTTAACTTGAGACAGTGACAACTCATGAAACCCATCAATAAATTCATTTGAACTAAGTGGCACCAATACATTAGGTGGAGCGGACCACATAATTTACATACAATCAAATAGTCTCTATCCGAAGCATTGAGAAAATGTACTGGTTAGCGGATAGATGATTTAGATATATTGAAACATCTGATTGAGGTGGAATATATGAACAAGTGATAAACAATGAAAAGTATTAAACTGAATTTTAATACTTACAAATTCAATGTCAAAAGCAAAAGGAGGGAAGAAATAATCTGATGCTAGATCAGAATCAACAGCAATCTGACAACCACCACCCAAGCGTGATACTCAAACACATCTATATGGGGTGAAGTTATTGGAAAATAAAGAATGATTTGAGATATCAGGCTTTAACCAAGTTTCGGTAAAAACTAATATATCAAACTCAAATGAAAGACTGTCAACGTAAAGCTTAGAAAGTTTAGTATTAAGACCTCTATCTTTCTGGTATTCTAGAGAAAGAGAGGATTTTAGTTTTTAGTTTTTGGTGCTTCATTAGAAGACGAAGCACCAGAAGGATTCTGAGGTAAGCTATCCGGAACACTTATCTTAAAGGAGGAAATTTCTCTTTCATAGTTAAATTTAAATTTTTCAATTGGTATTCCTGTAGATGACATTTTACCGCGTATGTAGGCTTTAATGTCATCCACAGATATCTCAGGGGCCAGACGCGATATGAAAATTTGCTTCTTAGGTACAACCACCTTAAGAGTCCTAGGAGCACTGCTAGCAAGAGGTGGCGGAATAGACATAAATTATAAATTTTAATCCACATCATTGTTTTATTAAAACGTTCAACAATTGATGCCTTGAGACTAATAAAAGTTGAGTAATGATTTATGTCATGTTTTTTACACAAACTCTTAAAGGGTGTATTAAAAAATTCTTTTCCATCATCAGTCTGCAAATTCTTAGGAATTCGATTTTCCTTAAGAATACTTCTCCTAACAGGGCGGAGAAGAATATCTCGACTGTCATTCCACCACGGGGCGACTTTTTCTTTAAACTTTTTCCTTAATGGGAAATGGGCAGTTCTCTTCAAAAGCATCCGTTATGCTTTTGTTGAGGTTATGTACTGCCCATTCTAGTTCCAATGGATTTCTGGGTATACCTGAAATATCACTGGAGTTAAGCTCTAGAGTCGACCTGAATCCTTCCCAGTTCGTTTTCCTGGGGTTGCGACAGGGGTCGCTGCTGTTTGTATTTAATTCTATTCTGTAAAGGATTATTCTATGATCGGACATAGATTCTTCCCTAGATACGTGCCAGTCTCTAATATGTGGTTGCAGGGACCGGCTGATGAGGGTGATGTCTAGCACCTCCTCTCTGACTCTGGTTACAAATGTCGGTGTAGATCCGACATTGGCAAGTTCTAGGTTATAATTACATATAGAATCTGTGAGGCACTCACCTCTCATGTTGGTGTCACTGCTGCCCCATATGGTGTTGTGTGCATTGGCATCGCATCCGATAATTATCGGCCTCTTCTCCTTTCGGCAGTACTCCACCAGTTTGACGATTTCCAGTGGTGGACAGGATCCATCCCCTGCAAAGAATGCCGATGCTATCACTAGGGGTTGTGTTTCCTTTCTCCTGTATGGCTATGGGAACGCAGTCCCCCGTTAGAAATTCTGAAAAGATAATGAAACTAATCTCTTTCCCCATCATGCATACATGCTCTGGGTGTCGGGTCTTTGATCTCATATTACCTTTGAGCTGGCCGTGAACAGGCCTTTGATGCCATTGTTCACCCATGGCTCCTGTAAAAGGGCTAGCCCAAGATGCCGTTTGGTAAACATCCTCGCCAGGACAGCCGAGGCAGCTTTAGCACGGTGGATGTTTACCTGGGCCATGCCCGTTGTGATGACTTTCGTCATCTACTAGAGGAGGGCCACCAGCCTACATGGTGAGTGAGGCCCGTAGCTGCACCCATCACCGCTGCCCGTCAATGTGACGTCAGCTTCTGCCACCTCCTCTCGAAGTTCCTCCTCCAATTAATGAGGACATGATCTTATCATCGTCCTCCTCCTCCCCCAGCTCTTCGGGGCCGAGCGTCATGTCAGCCAACTCCTCATCCTCCGCCAGGTCTTCCGACAGGCCGATGATTGTTGGCTGACTGCTCGGCCCGTCCGTTGAACGATCCATTGTTATTTCTTTCTTTATTTGGGAGGGTTGTGTTGCCCCCCAACGGAAGCCTACCTGATACCCATTCTCGACGATCATGTTTTTGGATACCTCGTCGATGCCAATTACTAGGAGGGGCTCCTTCACCCTCATTCATCCTAGTAATAACTTTCCACGAGGAGGTCTCCATCCTATTCTGAAATCCCAGAATAGCCACCACGGATTCGGTGGATCGGTCTTTTCTCCTCGGGCAATATAATGTGATACAATGGGGTGACGGTATATCGTCTCCCACCTTATTTTCTAGGGGCACGCCCTTCCACGAGCGCGGTCGTGGCACTTCGATGAGCAGATGGCCGATCCTGAAATGAATTCCAGTGAACGTCACTGTGGTGTTCCACCCTGAGGCGTGACCCGCTGCGAAGTCATCTACTATCACCTCTTCTAGTGCGGACAGATCTTCGTTTCTTATCATTGCCTGGGGGGTAGTCCACAGGCAACACTGCCACCTTGACCCTCTTGGCCGGTGTCAGCGCGCTGCTGGATCGTTTGGTGGCCGGTGCCTAACTGTGTTATCCCTCGGCTCTTTGGCCTTTTTGAGGGCTTCATCCGGGGCCATTCCCTGCTGGAGGTACCTCAGGTACCATTTGACACGTGAACCGCAGAGATTTTTACGGTTCGGGTCATCCAGCCTACCGGGTTGGCCCCTCGGTGGGAGATACTCACCCTTCTTCTTCGGCCGTTGTGCCGCCTGCCCACCTGCCCTCGATGCCGGATGTGGTGGTCGTGGTATTCCGACATTTCTTCTTGTTGGAGTGGGTCGGTGTGGAGGATGAACTACCACATACGATGACCTCCCCCGTCAAGGGCTCGGTCCTCCATTCGACTTGCAACTTCGTTTGCAGGGAGATCCTGCAGGATAGTAATGTTTCTTTTATGCATGTTATGCCCACGATTTGCAGAGAAAGTATTGTCCACCCGGGCAGAGATCTGCGATACCCGGGTAAGACTGATTAGAACAGGCGGTCGCCATCTGCCTGAGCTCACCGTTAAGAACTGGGCTATTTGATAAGCCGGCCCCATCCAAGTTGACTCTCGGCACTGTCCGATTGACACCTTAGTCCAGCCCGGAGTGAGATATGTGGGGATAGGATGGGGGTAGATATTAATTACGGGAGTTTGGGGGATTGTGTGAGGCTATGTTTTGAGTTCCCGCTGTTTGTCCGGGACTGCTTATTCAAGGGCATATTTGCCATCCTATTCGCAGCTAACATCCCCAAAGGGAGGCCGTTCGCTATCCGCAACCTGCGACCCGCCTGGTGGCCTCAGCTCAGCCCCATCCGAACCATCCCACAAGTTCTTCTTCAATAATGGTTTTATTTAGTTTCCAATATTTTAGTTCTGCAATTGCACTTCTTGTCTGTCACTGTACACTTAGCTAGGATTTTAACAGCAGTTCACCGAGCCCTTGATCGGCTTCGAAGCGTGACCCTGTTCAAGAGAGTCTACTCCAGGCCTTCCGTATACCAGCTAGGTGAGTTTGGACCTACTCTTGCCCGACTGCGAGTTTTGTACGGCACTCCGGGTATATCGCACGAATCCGCACGTAAACACTCGGCCTCCGTAAGTCCGGACGCACTCTTTTCGCTAGGTTTTGCGGATTTCGCCTGTTGCCACAACTCAAGCGTAGCAAGGATTCACACTTCTCGGAATTCTCAAGGACCACGATGTCCTGCGTTTCCCTTTGGTGTGGCGGTGATCCATCGACCCTCCTGTTGGTGAATATCCTGCTTGATACACACAATCGCGCGTCTCCATGTTGCTCGCTATCTTGCGTTTTCACTTATGATTCACTTGGGCGTTCTGCTCGTGATTTGGCAGAGTTTCCACTTCTGACTACGTTCTGACTCTCCTTACTCCGTGTGCTGCGACGTCCTCTTTATAAGCCTATTGGTGTATGGAAGAAGTACAGTGGAGGAAGAGAGGATTTTGGTTTTTTGTTTTTTAGTTTTTTGGTTCTTCATTAGAAGACGAAGCACCAGAAGGATTCTGAGGTAAGGTAATAGAATGCCGAATACGTTTTTTGTTTGTAAAGAAGAAAAGCCCTTCGGCCAGAAATTAGCACAGCAAATTGTGCCAAATTCTTCAGCCGGAACACTTATCTTAAAGGACGAAATTTCTCTTTCGTAGTTAAATTTAAATTTTTCAATTGATATTCCCGTAGATGACATTTTACCGTGTATGTAGGCTTTAATGTCATCCACAGATATCTCAGGGGCCAGACGCGATATGAAAATTTGCTTCTTAGGTACAATCACCTTAAGAGTCCTGTTGGTTGTAGGTGGTACAGGTGAATTAAACTGCATCAACTGCTGACCATAATCAACAGTGAAAGTCAGCGGTGCATGGATCAACAACAGAGCAGGGTTCAATAAACCTAGCAGGCTCGGCCGATCGCTTCCGCTCAAGAGAATCATTCAACAATTTTACGTTATTGAATTGAGTCTCCATAGCATGTGTATATGTTTTCGGTTCTCTCCCTCTTTTTACTATGCCTCCTGGTTGAGTGACCCTCCTTATGATGATTTTCTTATAATTTGAAATAATAGCCTGCTATGATTTGTATATCTAAAGGCTTCATACCCAAGATTATAGATTCTTATTTCTAAAACCTTAGTAGTTTTGGGACTCTTCATTCATTAACTCATTCAATTTGTGTTAACAAAGTGTTTAAAAAAAATAAAAAAGAATATGTCTACTTGTTTTGAGGACGGCACTTTTTTGTGCCCACCTATGATCGAACTGGGGTTGAGAGTTGCGACTTATTTTAATGAATGTAAAACACGATAGGTTTACATTTCTTTCTTTCATGTGTTTTTATTGTTTGTTATTTTAAACTTAGCGTATGCGTTTGTATTTTATGTTATAAACTTTATTTATTAGCTTATATTTTACGATTGATGCGCGCTATGCCAATGCATAACCTTGACCAACACGTGTCAAAACGAGAGTGAGAGTTAGATGAATTTGCATGTGCAAGTCACAGACAAAAATTAGAGATGCGCAAGCATATGACGTTACAAACTACGATATGGTCTTTATTCAATGTTGCGCCCAATTACTTGTTGGCTGCTGCTGCGTGCAACACTGCTAATAAGAACAACTGTGCCAACTCTTTCGAGGGCATCAAATATGTTGCCCGGAGTACCTTGGCCCAAGGATCGAGCCGCCCCAATTATTTTAATCATTTAACCTATATGGTTAATGATAATGGATTAAATATCTTCAACAACAACACCGTCTCTACCATCAAACCTTTCACTATCACCAATGATAAATGCAGTACATCAAATTCAATGATGATGAAATGCTTATGACAATAAAATCACATCAACCGAATATGTGTGTGTTAACAGCATCAACTGATCTAGAAGAGATCGTGAAAACGTATGCATCAATAATTTGCGTAAAAATGGTTGAATTCCAGGAGAAGGACAGCGCGTGGACAATGACACAAATATTGAGGCTGGCGATAAATATTAATAAATATACCCCACTCAAAGTTTCAAGTTATATTGAAATAAAAAAGCTATTATAAATGTAAAAAACAATGATACATTTTGTTTTAAATGGGCATTAATCTCACCCCTCAAAGCACCACTGAACAATCAACCAGCACGATTCTCGTCATATAAAGTTGATGCCATTGAGAGGTCGTCAATAAAAATCGATGAAACACTCACGCTCAACATTTCAAATACGACCTTTCCACTACCTTTGGATCAAATACAAATTTTTGAAACTCAAAATCAAAACATTGGTATTAATGTTTTTGGTTTTTTAACATTCATGAAATTTTCTATATCTAGATTGCTACTAAGTGCATCTAGACTTGTTGCCATGAAACGGAAGGTACCTAAGAATCTAATCTCTAGGTTTTTGTCATGGGATGCAATACGAATATATTTTGAGAGTGAAATGTACAACTCCTTATTAAGGGGAGGTACTTTAATATCACCTTCAACTTTATTTAATTCCCTAACTAATAAATGGGAATCATATTTTGAAAAATTGTGAAAAATTACAGGGACAAAAGGCGCAATTTGAAAATTAATGATGCAGATATTATGTGCTGCTCCCCTATACAAGCCGGTTAAATGATAATGATCTCTAACGCGATCATTGCCTAAAGACTTTTGACAAATATGACAATTGAGAGCGTTTCTAACACTAAAATCTTCTTCGTCTGTCATAGCCATGGGCTAATGTAAGTTAAATAATTGGTGTAAATTTCGCTTACATCTCTGATAAGAGACTTGACAAATTTTACACCTGCATCTTCCCCAGTCTCTAAAACAAACTTGTCTAAAGCTGAGTTATATGCGCACTTAATGTAAAATGAAAATGCTATTGGAATGTGCTGAGAAGTTGCTACAACATTCTCACTAAGTTGTGCATTGAGGGGGTGAGTATGCATTCAAAGTCGGCATACGCAACGAATGGTACCTCTAAACTACGATTATAAATTTTATAATTTTTTATTAATGTAAAAAAAATTTTCCCCTTAGATATTGAGTTTAATCTAATACGTAGGAAGGGGTCTTTCCCTATGAGTATATCAACTCAACTCTCCTACTTGCAGATGTTTTTCAAAATTTTCGAGCCATTTGCAAGAAAATTCATTCCTTAGATCCCGCCCATTATTACACAACACCTGGTCTTTCATGGGATGCAATGCTTAAGATGCTATATATTAATATATATAGGTTTATACAAATGGGCATTCGTGGTATAAACCGCATATATATGGAGAATTATGATAGCACTAAGTCGTCAGAATTTCTGATGTATTTAGATGCTAATAATTTATATGGTTGGGGTATGTCTTAACATCTCCCATATTCTGGTTTTAGATGGATGAATGATGTTGAATTAAATGCATTCGACATTTCATCTATCACTGAAAATTCAGAGTCTGGTTACATTCTTGAGGTAGATCATTTGTATCCAGACTCTCTTCATGATTACCATAATGATCTACCTTTTTGTCCGTCAAAAGCCTACTCCAGAGGCTAAAGTTCGAAAGCTTGCTGCTGACCTAAGGTCGAAAACAAAGTATCCAATCCATTATAGAAATCTTCAGCAATGTTTAAGAAATGGCCTTAAATTAACCAAAATTCATAAGATTTTGGAATTTGAACAGTCTCCCTGGCTTAAAAAGTATATAGACTCAAATACATTACACAGAACGTTGGCAAAAAATAATTTTGAAGACTTTTTCAAAAAAGATATCAAATTGGTGACATCGTGGGAAACCACAAATTGCAATAGGTTGGGTGCTCGTGCCCTTATTGCAAAGGCCAGTTTCCATAGTTCTGCCCAATTTTCCGAAGATATGTATGCGATTCAAATGAATCGTCTACATAATGTATATGATTAGCCTATGTATTTAGGTTTTGTGGTTTTAGAGCTGTCAAAATGGCAAATGTATGATTTTCATTTTGATTACATGAAGCCTAAATTCCAGGAGAAAGTTTCAATGAATTATATGGATACAGATTCATTCATATATTATATTGAAACAAATGATTTCTATAAAGATATTGCTGAAGATGTTGAAATGAGATTTTATACTTCTGAGTATCCAAAAGAGTTAGCACAAAAATATGGGATTAAGAGGTGCAAGAAGAAAGTCTTGGGCATGATGAAAGATGAAAACTGTGGCAAAAGAATGTTAGAATTTGTTGTGCTTAGAGCTAAAATGTGCTCATTGTCTCTTGAGCGGGGTGGGTGCATCAAAAAATCCAAAGGTGTGAAAAAGTCGGCAATAGATAAGTTAAGTATAAGTAGTTATAAGAAATGTCTTTTTGAAAATACGACATTTTCTGATGAGATGTTGTCGATTAGCTCTAAGATACATAATTTGTATAAGCACAAAGTTAGAAAAACAAAAGAAAGATAAGATAAAAGAAAAATAAGGGAAGATGGTATTAGAACATATGCCTGGGGGCATTATAGAATAATAATTAAATAAACAACTAAGAATTAAATAATATCTAATAAAAAAAAAAACATAAATAAATAAACAAATATATTGAAAACAATCAATGAGAAAAGAAGACGAAGAAGAAATACGTAAGATGCAAAAAAATGTGTGTGTGTGTGTGTATCTGTATGGAAAAGATAAAGAAAAAAATAACACAGACTAACACTGAATAACAATTTGTATTCTTTATATATTTTGTATTTATAAAAAGGAGACTTAAAAATAAAATACAATTGGGTCTGATTATAAATAAAGAATTTTTTTATTAATATTTTTAAAGATTTTTTACAAAGTTTAAAAATTCATTAGTATTTTCAAAAATCTTATCTTCATCAACAATTCTATGAATATCCCATTCTTCACCATTCTGCAAAGGTGGGCTCCATTCTTTGATTCTCCTCACTAATATCGGTCTCCTTGATTTCCTCGTCCTCTTCCATTTTTATCTTCTTTAAACGAAAATAGTTCTCTCTGATGAAAGGAATGGAATCCTCATCATCATCGTCAACAATCCTCCTCTTCCCAGTGGGCACTATTTCTATTAGCTCAATCCATTCAGATGGACTGATATGTGGAAGTTTCGGGCTTGATGGTGATGGTTGTGGTGGTGGTGTTAGATGAAGATGATGAAATCCCTCGTTATCTCCTCCACTAGGGATCGGCCAGGGGATGAGCTCCCCCATAATCAAGTCCATCGAGTTCTTTTCCTCCGTCATGTTGATGAAGTCTTGCACGTTCATCGACATCTTATTGTATGAGACAGTTCTATTCAAGGCGCTCTTTTATATCTTTGTCAAATTAATTAATAGTACGCACACGTACGTTTTCAGGTCTTTCTTTATAAAATTTCACTGTATGCAGTGGGATTCGTATTCTGAATTTTATTGATTTTAAAAATATCAGTTGTCCAGTTTGGTGTATACCACTTTTCAAATGTGTGTTTATGCTTACTAATGCGCACATAATCTCCAACACGAAATTTACTACCATTAAAGATTTTTATATGATTGTAGACGGTATTTAATAAATTTTTCTCATTTGATGAATTTACTTCAATTGGGGCCATTTGAATTGTTCTATGATATTTTCTATTATACTCATTTATAAACAGTTTATAAATTTTAATCCACATCATCTCTTAGAGTGTTGTATTAAAACGTTCAACAATTGATGGCTTGAGACTACTAAAAGTTGAGTAATGATTTTTGTCATGTTTTTTACACTAACTCATAAAGTCTGTATTAAAAAATTCTTTTCCATCTTCAGTCTGCAAATTCTTAGGAATTCGATTTTCCTTAAGAATACTAGAGAATGCTTGATTAACTTCTTTAGCCGTTTTTGTTTTCAATGCTTCTCCCCATGCATATTTAGAAAATGTATTAATTACTGTCAATAGAAGGATGAGTAATTTTGCATTTACACTAAGTGTGCTTTCCAATGATGCTGGCGCATTTAATTCTCCTATTAAATTCCTCCTACTCATGATTCACATTTTCAATTAATGATGTTCATATTTCCTCAATTTTTCTTTCTCTTATTATCGAGAACAAGGCCTGCTTCCTTTCGAAAAGTGCTGACTATAGATCATTTTAAATAAGTTTGTATTTAGTACCAATACTTTGAACATTTCCCACATCTAAGTAGAAATGACTTTTCATTTTATTCCGCTCAATTGAGTAATGTCCGAACTTGCTAACGGTTATATAGATTATAATACTTAGCACACACAATTCACATTATTTATGTATTTTATTATCGAACATTATAGAGTCGATATTTATCTTTATATTTTGACTTTCACCATTAATTAAACTTCTTAATAACTCTAATTGCGTATTAAAATTCGCTTGTAAAGAACTTTCCGATTTTTTCAAGAGTTCTTCCACCTAAATTTTATAACTGTTAAGCTCAGGAAGAATTGAAAATTATATTTCACTTATTGTTTTTTGATCTGAGTGATCTTTTTGTTTTAAATTTTTTTCAAAGTTCTTTATCATTTCTTCTACTTTTCTTTCTAAAAAGACTTTATTAACTGCATTATTATCTTCCAATGGATCACCTACATTTTTAAGACGTTTGTTTGAAAAAATAATTTTCTGATCAACATCAACTAGAACACTAATTATTTGTTTTTTTATACTTGATCTTTCTTTTCCATCGCTAGTCGAGAAGAAGTGATCAAACTTGTCAAGAGGCATTTTAATATTAATAAATTATTGTATAGTCAATAATGTTTGCTTCACGAAGTTCTTCAATTATCGAAACGATTTCATTATTATTATTGGTGTTACCAGCTTCCTGTGAGGCAACTAAGAGTTTAAGTATATCTACCATCTCATTTGGATAATCCCAATAAACATAATTCGGCTTAGTTGAAGTGAGTGTCATGAAACTTCCACCCTCATGTATCGATTTCTTATTTAAAGTTATACACATTTCACTTGGATGCTCATTTTTTGAGAAAAGGTTTTTATTATTTGAGTGTACTTTTTAGAATGATTTCCCTTAAACGGACCATTAGGCAGATGATTGGGCATTGGTCTTTTATAAGATTTTCTGATTATATCTAAATCCGTATCATTATAAGCTTTAGCATCTTTCAAGTAAATTAATGAAAATAATCCAGAAGTAAGATTCCATTTTTCACCAGTTTCCAGTTCAATTTTCTTGTTAAAAACAGTTATTTTAGAACAACCCAATATAATTTGCCCACTTTTTTTAGTAGGTCCAAATGCTTTATAAAGCTTTTTCTGACGTTCTAATTCATTTATCACTAAGATTAAAGATCTCATCAGTTAATTCATTCGTTTGACTCTGGTCTTCATTACTAATTGTATCAGCGTTATTATAACTCTCTTCGCTTGGTGCAAACGAAAAATCCTGTGTTCGAAGCTCAGATATTCCTCTATCTATTGTATCATAATAGTCAGTGTAGTTTTCAGCCCTTTGAATTTCATCCTTAGTATTTGCTTGTCCACAGTTGAAAGAACCAAATCGTTGAACTTGGTTATAATTGTATTTTATAGTCTCTCCTAAATATGTAATAAGCTCTAGAGGTGGTGGTAAATTTCCATAACTATCAAAATATCTGATTTGCTTAGCTGCTTTGTAGTAAGCTACCCAATGTGTTACAGCTTCACTTGAAAGGTCTAAGTTAACAATACCACATTCCCTTCTCCACACTCGTTTTGGTAATGTCTTTCATAAAAACACCTGAAAAGGGGACATGTTTGTGGGCAAAATTCATAATGTCAATGTTCGACAGCGGTTTGTTAGGTAGCTCATTTAAAAGTTTTTGAATGATTTGTTTATATACCATATCCCTTTAGATATGGTTTTAGATAGAGTCCATTGCATAAAGCAATGGCCTCCATTTTTCTGTTATATCGTTTATCTTCGAATTCATTCTGTGCATTTTTCGCGCTATTAATATTCTTTGCAATAGATACACCACCAGAGACAAGTCCACCTAATGCTCCGAGTGCCGTTATAATAGGTATAATTGGCAAGAAGCCACCTACTTTAAGTACACTAATAACTCTAGGAATTATAACTTCATTTTTCTTTCGTCCAAAAGTCTTGCTTATTACTTTTTTTTTTAGCGATTTTTATCGCAGATTGAATATCATATGGCTTCTCCTTCTTCAATACTCTGGTAGCCACTCTTTCTCACATGGTTTTTTATTTTCTTTTTGTTTGAGTCCCATACCAAACTTTTTCTTGGCTTTCATTATATTGCTTACAAAATAAGCAGCGGCTCTTTCTCCAAGAGTACTATCAGAGGCCTTTCAACGCTCCTCAGCCAAAATTGAATCAGCTATATGACGATTTCCCAAATCTTTATCTTTATATGCTATATCGTGTTCCCTACAAGCAGCATCTAAGAGATTTATTCCCTTCTCGCCTCTTTCCAAACGATTTTCTAGCTTTGTTCCTGGACCACAAAACTGATAACCTAGTATATGTAGCTCAAAGATTGAGTTGATTATTTTATCAATAAGACCTCTGCCTCAATAGAGCTCTGTTCTGCTACTAGTTGTTTTATAAAATCGCATTACCATTTTAATAGTTGAGAAAACTATATCAGATATGAGATTAATTAAACAAAAAACGATCATAGAAGTGAGGAATATCGATTTAAAAAACGGGGAAAACAAACAAGTTAGACATAGCAGATTATTACCCAATTCAATTAGAGCCTTAATTGTTTCACCTTCTTATTGTGGTAAAACGAATGTAATGATCAGTTTGATTGAAAGCCCGAATGGACTAAAGTTTTGAAAATATTTATTTATATTCAAAGTCTTTACAACAACCGAAATATGAATATTTGAAAACACTCGTGAACCCAATTAAAGGGATGGGATATTTTACATTTTCAGAAAATGAAAGTGTTCTAGCACCAAGTAAAGCTAAAAATAACTCTTTTTTTTTAATGTAGCAATTTAATTTAATATTGATCAACCTATTGAAAGGTTATAAAATATTGTTTTGGAGATAGTATACATAGTAGCAGGAATTTAAATTAAATAACAAAACAAATAATTGATTTTAGCATATTACAAAATTACGTAACATTAATTTAATATTAGATAAAACACTTGTTGCATATTAAGTTAAAATTAACGGCCAGCTGTCCAGAGGTCGCTGGTGTGTAGGCGCTTTAAGCGTTTGCGGGTTGTGTTTGACCCTAGTGAACAGGCCAAAGGGTTGACATGGTTATGCAACCGGTCATTGTAACGGCTTGTATGTCGGTTTATTTGACTTATGACTGTTGGTACACAGAAGTCGTTGTGCAGCGTCATATTGCTCACATAGGGTGGAGCACCAGAGATGTCTCTTAGCACCTTGTTCTGCAGGACTTGGATTGGATTAATCCACGATTTTGCTGCTGTGCCCCAAAATGGAATCCCATATGTCCATGTGGGCACGATGATGCTCCTGTACACCAGCAGCTTGTTGCTCAAGCTGAGTTTGCTGGATGACTTAAGCAACCAGTTGAGTTTCGCCCTTTTGGATCTACACGCTGCTGCCGTGATCTGTATATGTTTGCGCCAGGTAAGTTTCCTTTTTTTTTTTTTTTTAATGTAGCAATTTAATTTAATATTGATCAACCTATTGAAAGGTCATAAAATATTGTTTTGGAGATAGTATACATAATAGTAGGAATTTAAATTAAATAACATAAACAAATAATTGGTTTTAGCATATTACAAAATTACGTAACATTAATTTAATATTAGATAGAATATGATGAATAAATATGAATAGCACGCCAGTCATTCAGGAGGCTCGCTGGTGCAGGCGCTCAGCGTCTGGTACGGCTGACCTTCAGCAACAGGTATCGCGCGCTGGAGCATAAGCATAAAACGGCCTCCGCCAGTACCGTTTGAAGGCACCATTATCGACTATGACTGCGTTGTTGCACAGCCGTTGCTGCTAAGCGCGCTCAATATTACGCCTCCGCTGGCGGTATTACCGATACCTTTAGCAACCTGTTCCAGAAACAGACCGACTGGATCGACCACGATTTTTATTGCCAGCCAGCCGCATCCAGCGTCCATGGGGCCGATATGTCCGTACAACACAGCCAGCTTCACTATATTTGCTTGATGACGAAGCCAACCAGCTTGATTTCGTCCTGACCCACCACGCCGCCGCGATTTTATGCGCTAAGCTGCGCGCCTCTATCCGCATATTACCCAGGCAACAGGCGCTCTCCTGCGTGACCGCCGTTTGTCGGACTGTTGGACAGTTACC